>KZ805649.1:0-33149 GCA_003073855.1 Periconia macrospinosa
TTTTTTTTGTTAGTAAAAAAGGTGATCGACTCGCTTACCTGATCGACTCGCATGCCGGTGACGTTATATTATAAAAAAATATAATAGTAGATTTATAGCTACGTACTTAAATAGATTTTCAAGTTTAAAATATAGTTTAGTTTAATATAAGTACTTAGAAAAGGCCTAGAAAATTAACTTTACTAACTTTTTTAGGTAAGCTAAAATAAGTATTATTAGTAAAGCCTATTTTATTAATATTTTTTTACTAAATACGTTTAAGTATTACTTTATAGCTATTAATAATAGAAATAAGCTATTTACTAAAACTACGTTAAACTATAAGCGCTATTACTACTACTATAGCGCCTATATTTTAGTTACTTTTTTATTTAGTTTTAATTTAGTAGTTTATTAAAAAAACGTATAAGTAGCTATTTTTACTATATAAATAACTTTAGTAAAAAGTATTTACACCCTTAGTAATACTATAGGTATTTTTTTTTTTTACTTTAATCTTTACTTAGAATCTTTTTAATAGTTTTTTTTATTTTTTTTTCTTTCCTTTATTTAAAATAACTTTTAGGTCTAGTTTAGTAAAATAGTTATAAAACTTATATATAGTAAATAAATTAAATTAATAATATATACACTTTTTATAAAAACTAGTTTTTTAATAATTTTATAAAAACTATAGTTTATATTTCTATTCTATATAAATATAAAAATACCTATAGGCCTACTAACTACCTAGCTACTAGTTTATTATTATTAAATTTTTCTTTTTTTTTAATTTATAGCTAAAAAATTAGGGCTTTAAAAATAGCTCTATTATTACTTATAGTAAAGGTCTACGTACTTTATTTAAGTAGTTTACTTTAGAGTTCTATAGAGTTTTTAGTATAGTAAAGCTATAGGTTTTACTTTTTTAGCTACTTTTATTTTTATAGAACTACCTACTTAATAAACTAGCTAACTATTTATATATACTTTAATTAATATAAAAAATCTACTATTCTAAAAGTTTTATTTACTAAAACTTTTTAGTAGTTTTTTAAAAGTTTAAAGTAATTTACTAAATATTTTTCTAACTTTTAGATATTAAAAAAGTTCTACTAGCTTAACTATTTAATTAAAAAGTAGTACCTATTAGAAAGTTTTTTATAGATAAAGATAGCTTTAGCTTTATAGACTTTTTTTAAGTCTATTAAACCTAGTTTAAAGTTAGTTAACTTATTTAGTTTATTAAATTTTTCTAAAAGTAATATATAAAATATAGGGTATACCTAGAATATAGTTAGAGAGAGCTTTAGCTAGTAGGTAAGCTTTTTTATATGCTTTAAATTTTTAAAAAAGCTTAAGTATTAGGCGTTTACCTTTTTATTTAAGTGTTTAGTTTTAATAGTTTAAGCTTATAATAGGACCTAGTCCCTAATATTATAAAACTTATTAGTTTTTTTTACATTATACTATTATTTTTATATTTACTAAGCTACTAATAAAAAAGCTAGTATAGTTTTCTTTTAAAAAGCTTTTATTTTTAAAAAGTTTTCTACTATTTACTATATTTATAGTGTCTTTTTAGATATATTTTAGTCTAGGGAAAAAAATTAAAGATATTTTATATTTAGAATTTTATTAAAACCTTTAGGTTTAATTTTTATAGCTAACTCTATAGGGCTATAGCTATAGCTTATATATACTTTTAAGTTATATACGTATTCTACTATTAAAAGTAGTAATACCTAATTATTTTATTAATAGTTTATATATATATAGAAAAAAGCTTTAAACTCTTAGTTTTACTTTTCTATTTACCTATCTATTTATAGGTAAAAAGCTATACTTATTTTTAATTTAATATTAATATAGTAGTATATATTTAACTAATATTTATTAGTAAATATTAAGCCTTTATTAAAAATAAAAAAGTTAAAAAGTCTTATTTTTAGGAAAACTTATTTATAAAAAATATTAGCTAGCCTACTATAGTAATTATTTTAATAATAGGTAAATATTAAATATACTTTATAAAGTAATTAACTAATATAAGTACTATATTAATTTTTTTTTTAACTAATATAGAAAAGTTAGTAATAAAATTAAAAAAGTAGTGCCTTTAAGGTATATTTAGAAAAGGGATTAGTTTAAGTAATTTTTAGAGTTTATAGCGTTAAGTTTTATTAACTTAATAACTTATATATTTATAAACGTACTTATTAATATCTATATAAAGCTTATTCTAATAATATTTATAGTTAAGTAATTTAACTATTTTATTAATATTATAATACTTTAATTAAGTATTATTATAGTTTTTTTTAAACAAAGCTTATTTTAAAGTATTATTTTTTAGAATCTATATTTTTCCTACTTATTTTAGTAGACCTATTTTATTTTTAAACTAAAATAATTTATATTTTAATAGCTTTTTTACTTTGTAATTTTTAATTAATTTTTTATAAATAGACTAGGCCCTATTTATTTTTTAAGTTTCTTAAATAAGTTTTATAAAGTTTTTAGTAAAATTAAAGTAAAAAAAATTATTCTACTATATAGTAAAAACTATAGTAATATATAATAACTAGAAATTTCTATAGCTATACTTTACTAAAGCTATAACTAAATTATTTAGTTAACGCGCTTTAAGTAAACTAAAGTTACTAATATAAAGTTAACTTTTTAGCTATAATACTTAGTTTAGTTTAAAAGTAGATTTTAAAATAGTTTAGTTTATAGTATTATTAGAATTAGTATAGTCTTTTTTTAAAAAGTTTTTATTTTATTAGATACCTATTACTATAGCTTTTTTAGCGTAGGTTACTTTAAACTTTTAAAAAGTCTATATTTAAAATTTATTTTATAGGGTAGGTAGTATTATATTTTTTAATTACTAGGCTTTTTTAAGCTAAAATTTTTTAGTATAATTTAGGCGCTATAATAGAGCGTTAGCTAAATTATTAATACCTAGCTTATAATAAATTTTAAAATTAAAGTAAACTAGTTATTTAGCCTAATAAGCTTACTTAAGTAATAGTAATTTAGCTATTATAAAGTACTATAGGTTATTATAGTTAGTAAGTATATAAATAGTATTTAAAGTATACTTAAAATAGTGCTACTAATAGTTAAAGTATTTTACTATTACTTATAATTTTTTATTATAAGTATTTTACTAAACTTATAAGTTAAAGAACTTTTAGCTATAGAAGGTAACTAGTTACTAGTACCTTTTAGTCTTATTTTTAAAAAACTAAGGCTATAAAATTATACTTACTATAGTAAATTTAAATATATTAGTTTAAAGTATTGTTTATTTTTATAAGTTAAAGTACTATAGTATAAAGGCGTTTAAAAATCTTTATTTTAGCGCTTAAAAAAAAGCTTATATATTTATTAGCTATAACTATAAAAGATACTATTTTATTAGGCTCTTTTTTAAAAACTATTTTTTTTAAAGTTTACTTAAAAATTACTTATTCTATAAGTATAGCTGCGGCCTTAGTTATATATTTAACTATAAAACGTACTATTTTTAAATAGTTATAAATAAATTTTTAGTAAAAGTTATAGAATCTAAAAAAAACCTAGATTTTTTAATAGGTTTTTAGCTTAGGCTATTTTTTTATTTATTACTATACCTTTTAGTATAATAATAAAGCTAAAAAACTCTACTAACTTTATAGAAAAAAAGTATTTAAATACTTTAGTATAAAGGTAGAACTTTTATAGGCGTCTAAGCACCTTTTAAATATATTTTTTATAGTTTTTTTTATACTTAAAGTATATAAAAATATTATTAAAGTAGATAACGTATATTATATTAAATAAACTTTTTAGATACTTATAGATATATACTTAAAAAGTAGTAGAAGTATTTACTAAACTAAATAGTATAATATTATATTTATAGTAACTATAGTAGATTTTAAAGCTAGTTTTTTATTTATTATTTAGCTTAATATAAATCTTATAATAAATGTTATAAAAGTTAAATTTTAAAAAAATAGTAGCTCTAAAAAGGCGCTTTATTATTTCTTTTACTAAAAAAATAAAATATTTATTTTTAATTATAATTTTATTTAGGCTTTAGTAATTAACGTAAAAGTAAAATATTCTATTTACTTTAGGTATAAAAAGTATAGAGAAACTAGCTAGAAACTTACTAAGGTAAATTTAGCCTTTTTTTTAAATAGTAATAATATACTTTTTAAGTATTTTTAGTTCTTTTACTAATAAGTTATAGATAGGCTTATTTAGTAGAGTAAAATTTAGTTTTAAGTTTATAGCGTAATTATAGTCTAAATTTAGTAGTAAAATACTTACTTTTTATCTATTAAATATATTTAGTATATTATAATATACTTTTAGAATTTTTTTAAATTAGCTAAATTTAGCTTATCTATTAGAACTTTTAAAAACTCTACTTAAAAAGTATTTAGAATAACGCTAATACGCTTTTTAGTAACTTATAAATAGGTTACTTAAAAGCCTTTTAAAAGTAAAGTTTATTTATAGTACTAAAAAATTATACTTATAGTATAATTTAATAGCTAGTATAAATTAAGATAATTTTAGATGGCTATTTAAAAGTAAGTTTCTATTTTATAAAATAGATTTTAAATTTAGAAAAAGTTTTTCTTAACCTAATACCTATTTTAAAATATTTTATTACTACTTTTAAAAAAAAAGCTTATAATAGTTTTATTTAGAGCTTATAAACTTTTTATAAACGTTATAAAATAGTTTTAATATATTATTTAGAGTTTTACTATTAAAAAAGTTCTAGTAATAAAAGTATTAAAATATAGTATATATACTATTTTTATTAGTTATACTACGTAGCTAAAATTCTATAAGTTTTTATATATTTTAATTTTTTAAAATACTAAAATATTATATTTTTATTATATAAAATTTCTATTAATTAAATTAATAGTAGTATTAGCTTAGTACTACTATAGTAGTTCTAAAACTATATTATAACTTATTATATAAGTTAACTAAAAAACTTAGTTAGTAATTATTTTAGGTATACTTTTATAATTTATAACTATAGTTATAAGTAGATATAGTTTAAGTAAGTATAAAGTTTTTTTTAATAGCTATTAGGCCTTTCTAAAGCGTAGTACCTAGGCCTTTCTAAAGCGTAGTACCTAGGCCTTTATAAAGTTTTATAAGCTAGCTAAAATTACTAAAATAAAGTTTAAATCTAACTTAGTATTATAAAGTTTTTAAACTATAGCTAAAAAAAAGTTAAGCTATATAGTAGTAAATTTTATTATAAAGTATAGTTTTTTTTCTAACTTACTATACTACTTAGGCCCTAAAAGTACTTTTAATAAGTTAGCTACTAAAGTTTAAAGTTTTTTACTTTATTAAAATTTTTAGAAAGCTTACCTAATAGTATAAAGTTTTTTTTATTTTTTTAGTTTTTTTTTAAGTAGTTTTTTAATTCTTTCTAATAGTGCTTTATATAGTTAAAGTTAAAAATATTATTTTTTAGCCTAACTTAGAAAGTTATTTCTAAATAGTTAGTCTATAATTATTTCTTTTTTAAAATATATTAGGCTAGCCCCTAAATAAAGTATTTAGTTACTTATTACTTATAAAAGTAGTAGAACTTATATAAAATACTATTATAGTAACTATTTTTATATTATAAAATACTTAATTAAAGTTATTAAAAAATTTATTATTTTTTAAGTAGCTTTATTAACTTAGCTTAGTTCTAATAATATTTAGAGCTTTATACTAAAGTATAACTATTTTTAGCTAGTTTCTAGAATTATTACTATTAAATAGTTTTTTTTAAAAATATTTTTTTAGTATAAGTAAGTAGTATAAAAAAATATTATAATTATTTTTATTATACTACTTAGTATTAAAAAGCTTCTAATAGTTTTTAAATTAAGTAAAAATTAAGTTTTTTATAAAAGAGTAGAGGTAGTTTTAAAGCTACGCCTATATAGTTATAGTTTTTTTTCTTAATAGCTTACTTTATTAGGTAATAATAAGGATTATAGTAAATTTTTCTAGTAGCCTAATAGAGCTTTTATTTTAATTTTATAATAGTTATAGTAATAATAAATTATATAAATATATTTTTATAGAACTAATTAAGTTAATTTACTATAGGTAGTTTTCTAGTTATACTTAAATATAAACTACCTAAGTTTCTAACTAAAAAATAAATTATATTAGTTTAGTTTTAAAGTAAAGCTAAAAAATAATTAAAAAAAAGTATAAAGTATTATAGCTTTAGTAGTTTATATAAACTTTAAAAGTTTAATATTTTTTTATTTTTACTTTAATAAAATTAAAAAGGCTTTTATTACTATAAAGTATAGAAGCTTTTAAATTTTTTAATTTATTATAATTTTAAGTAACTCTATAAAGTTTTTAAAGCCTCTCTAAGTAGTACTTAAAAGGTTTTTTACTTCTTTTTATTTATAGACTAAAAAAAAGTAATAAATTAGGCTTTAGAAAAAGAATCCTATAACTTAATAGATAGGCTTTTTTCCTTTTCTAGTAGTAAAAAAAAGATCTTACTTTTTTAAAAAGCTACTAGTTTTTTTAAAGTAGAAGGTTTAAGTATTTTATAAATAGGTACTATATAAGTTCTACTTAAAATAAACTTACCTTAATAAAGTTAAAAGTTAATAGTACTACCTACCTTTTAGATAAGCTACTTTAAAAGCTTTTTATCTTTATTTTTAGGCTTACTTATAACTTTAAACTTTATATTTAAGTATAGGTTTAAAAACTTAGGGTTTATTATAATAAATAGAGCTTTTTTTTAAAAAAGTTTTAGCTTTTAAGTTTTTTAAAAAAAATTTTAACGTTTAGTTCTAGAAGCTATAAAAATAGAAAATTATTAGTACGTACTTAAAAAGTATATAAAAAAAAAAACTTATTTTTTTATAACTACTTTTAAGTAACTAGTAACTTTACTTAATTAATTTAGCTATTCTTTTAAAAAAATAGAAAAGTTTAAATTATAAAAAATAATAAATAGGTATATAATAGGTGTTATAATAAAAAGTATATATAAAGTAACTAATAGTAGTATATATAAATAAACTTTTATAGAGTTTATAGGTATAGAAAAGAATATTAAATATATACTTTTTAAGTACGTAAAAAGCACGTACTAGGTCTCTTTTAAAAGGGTTTTAAGGTAGAGACCTAATTATTTATAATAATAAAAAAAAACTACTTTAAAAAATTAAAATTTAAATAAATTAAAAAAGTTAAGTTAAGGCTAAAGTTTTAGTAAGCTAACTTAACTATTACTATTAGCCTATATAACTCTAACTTAACTTATACCTATTACTAGTATATAAAAAATAAATATAAGTTAGGTTAATGTTAGAGTATTATATAATTAAACCTAACTCTAATCTAACCTATATCTATTTATTAACCTAATATTTATATTAGTTATTATTTAATTTAACCCTTATATTAGTATTAATAGTAACTATTATAAACTTAAGTAATAAGTAACCTATATATTAAACTAAAACTATATATATCTATAAACCTAATATAGTTTCTATATATATAGTATATATTTAGGTAACTTATATAACTAGTAACTTACCCTTTAGACTAAAAGTATATATATCTATAAACTTAGTATAGTATAAAGTATATAGTATTAATTATAATTAGTATTTAGTAAGTAACTTATACTTTTTAATTAAACTAATAAGTAATAAATAAATAAATATATATAATATAGTTTATATTAGTAATAAAAGTAGGACCTATACTATAGTTCTATAAAGTAAAAATATAGTATATAAATAAAATTTTATTCTTTTTTAAGATTTTTAAAATAAATATATAAGAAAGTACGTAAAAGATATTTTTTTTTTATAAATTAAGCTACCCCTATAATATTAACTAACTAACTAACTGACTAACTAAGCTAAATAATATTAATTAAACTAGGTATAATCTAGTAATACCTTTACTATATATATACTAGTTATATACTATTTTTTATAAATATTAATACTACTAAATTTTTTAAAAACTATAATTAAATATATAATAACTATAGCTATAATAATAAAATAAAAACTTAGTTACTACCTAAGTACTATAATATTTAACTTTAATAACTTATTAAATACCTAAAATTCTTTATAAATATAAACTAAAATTAATTTTAGAAAAATATTAAAAAATATTAAAAAAAGTATAATAAAGGCTAGTGTATTAGAACTAAAGAATTTTTAAAAGCTTTTATCTAAAAAAGTATTAAAAATAAACTTTTTTTAGTAAACTACTTTACTATTTTTACTATCTACTTTTAAGTATATATTAAAAATAGCTAGCTAAGTAATAAAAAAAAATACTAGTTTTTTAAAAAACTTAGTAGTAAAAACTAAAAAAAAGTACTATATAATATACTAAAAAATAATTACCTTATTTATAATAACTATAAGTTATATAAATTAAATAAAATTTATAACTATATAAAAAACTAATATAACTAGTATAAAAGTATTTAAAAATATTTAAAAAAAAAAGTTTTTAAAATTAATAAATTTCTAAAGTAATAGCTAAAAATAGGGCTAAATTAATTATTTTTATTTTAAAAAAAAACTATAAAAATAGCTATAAAAACTCTAGGTAACTTAGCTATTAATAAATTAGTTAAGTAATTTAATAACTTATAACTTAATATAGTAGAGATAAATAGTTTTATATTTAGCTTAGTATATATATTTTTATTTTAGAATAACTAAAATAATTATACTTACTTTATAAAAAAATACTTTTTACTTAAATAAAAGATTATACGCTAAGTAATACTAGTAAAGCTCTACTTTAAAATTTTTAAAAACTTTAAATATTTAAATAAATAGAAACTAGTAAACTAGCTAATAGATATTAATACCTTATTAATAATAGTTATTCTTTATTTAAAAATTATAAAAAATATTTAAAATATATAAATATAAATTATAATATAGTAAACTACCCCTATTTTAGTAATTTTAAAAAAATAAATAGTACTACTACTAAAAAAACCTAAAAAAAAAAAATACTAAAAAGTACTTTTTCTTATAGATTCTAAAGTAACTTATTAGATAAAATTACTAAAGTACCTAAAAAAAACTAATAAGCTTATTTATTATAGAAGCTCTACTAGTAATTTAATTATTTTAGTAAAAATCTAATAAAGCTATTTTAAAAAATTATTTTTAAGCTAAACTTACTACTACTTAGTTTATAAAAAATATAAAAGTATAGTATAACTAAAAAAGCCTTATACTATTTATATTAGAAAGTAAACTTTAAAAAATATAGTAATTTAATAAATTACTAATACTTAACTATTATAAAAAAGTATCTAAAATATTTATATTAAATAAAGTAAATAATTAATATTTAATAATAAATATAAAAGTAAATACTAATACTATAAAAAATAATACTAAAAGTTAATAAAATTAATTACCTACCTAAAATATAATAGAACTAGAACGTAAAAAAAAATATACGTATAAGTAAGCTAATAACCTGCCTTAAAAATATTTAAACTTTTATAACTAACTATATTTTAAAGTAAATAGTAAATAGAATATATAAGTAAAGTATAAAATAAAATATTAATAAACTTACTTTAAAAAGCTAGTAAAATTTATTATTATAAACTACTTGGATAATACTATAAAATAAAAATATACTAAATATTAAAGTACTATTTACCTACCTAAACTAGCTACTTAATACTTTTTATATAGTTTTTTAACTAATAAAATAATAAAAAAAAGCTAGTAAAAAACTAAAAAATAATTTAAACTTTATACTAACCTAGCTTATATAATAAAAAGTAAAAAAGCTATTAATTATAAATCTTATAATATACTTAACTATTTAAATATTACTTTTAGCCTTACTTTAAAAAATATATATATATATAATGTAAGTTATAAGTAAGCTAATTATATAAGTAAGCTAATTACTCTACTAAGCCTATACTAAAGTATATTATTAACTAATAGTTTTTTTAATATTTTAATAACCTACTTAGCTATTAGAATTATAAGAAACTAAAATATAGCTTATACTTTAGGCTATTAAATAAGACGTAATACTATTTTAATAACGCGCTATATAGATTTATAATATACTTTAAAGTATATTAAGTATATAATATACTAGAACTACTTTTTAACATAATTACGCGCCTAATTTAATTAATTTTCTAAAAATAGAAGAGTAGGTACTTCTTTAGGATATACTTAACCTAGACGCTTAAAAATTTTTATTTTAACTTACTACTATAGTAAATAAAGCTAATTCTTTATAGGCTAAGCGTAGCCTAAAACTAGTAGGCTAAAACTAAGCTATAAACTTTATTAAGTACTAGCTAAAACTTATAATAAAGTTTAATTAAAAGTATAACTATAAGAGAGCCCTTTATAAAGATCTAGAAGTTATATAAAGCTAGTTCTAGCTTATAAAGAATATAAAATCTAAGTATAGTATCTAGAATAAAAATACTTATAATTTTAATAAGTTTAGCTTTATAATAGGCATAATATTAACTAAAGTAGTAGTTATAAGCTCTAAGTATTAAAAATAGCTAAAAAGCATATAATAAAGTAACTAAAAGTAGGCTATAGTTATTTAAGGTATTAACGTAATAGGCTAAATAATTTTACTTTTTATTATTTTTTAGAGTAAGTACTACCTCTCTACCTAGTATAAAAAAAAATCTACTTTTTAACTAGGTTATTATAGTTTTTAAAAATAGCTAAATAATAAATAAGCTTAGTTTATAGTAGCTAAAGCACTTTAATAAGTATATAAAAAAGCGTACTATTAGTACTATATACCTACTTATTATTAATAGCTATAAGAGCTATAACTTAAGTTTACTTAAATTCTAAAATTATTATAAAACTAATAAGATTATTATACTCTATATACCTACTTACTTATTTTATTTCTTATAGCTTTTTAATATAGGGTATTTTACTCTATTAAAAAAGGCGTATAGGTACTAAGCTAAAAATTTAATATATAGCTAGATTACCTATATTATAAAAACTAAGTTTCTACTTTATTTTATTACTACTTTTAAAGCTTTAATTACTAAAAAGAATATCTAAAAAGGCTTTTAAAATACTAGCTTAGTTTCTCTTAACCTAGACGTAGTAATATTAAAGTTTAATATTAAGTTTTATATACTTTTACTACTTATTATTAATAAAAACTTCTAGTAGTTATAGACGCTAAAAAATACTCTAGAATTTAGATTATAATTAATGCTAGTAAAGTAAAAGATTTAAAGGTATATAGATAGCTCCCTAATATCTATAGTTAAGGCGTTTAAAAAGCTAGTAAAAAGTATAGCTATAATTATATATAAGCTAGTATTAATATAAAAAAAATACTAAGCTTTAAGTAGCTAATAAAGCTGCTATATAATATAAATTATATAAAAAAAAGTATATTTAGAATTAAGAAGTATTAATAGCTAAAAAAAAATAGTAATTAGCTTTTTTATAAAAATTTAGGGCGCGTAGTAATAGTAAAAAGATAAAGAAAAGTAGGCGTACTAAATTAGGTAAGCTATTTTAAAGATACTATAGATAATATAGTAAAACTAAGTATAATACGTAAACTTATAAAATTATAGTAGATATATCTATAGATTATATAGAGGGGTCGTAAAATACTATTTTATCCAAATCCTATAGTATATTATATATTTTATAAAGTAATCTAGTGTAGGCTTAGTAGAGTAATTAGCTTACTTATATAATTAGCTTACTTATAACCTACGTTATATATTAATAAATTATAATTTAATATAATAGTAGTTTTAAAGTAAATAGGTTAAAATATACTAATTAATAAAGGTAAACTAAGGTTAACTTTAGTTAATACTAATTAGCTAATACTACTAAACGCTATAGCGCTAATAAAAATAAACCTAATACTTTTTAAAAAAAAAATTATTATAAAATAAAAATATAAAATATATATTTATATAGTATTTTTAATAAAGTAAAAAGTTATATAAGTATATTATTATAGTAAGTAATAAAAAGCTAAAAATAAAAAAAATTAGAAAATAATATAATACTAGATAAGTACTTTATTATAATAAAATATATTATAAAAAAAACTAGTAATACTTAAATAAAAGAGCTTAATAATATTTTAATAGTAACTATTAAATAAAAAAATAAAAAAATAAAATTAAAGTAATAAGCTATAATTTACTAAAGGTATAGTTCTACTTTAGTAAAAATTAAGCTATATATTTAATTAATAGTAGTTTCTAAATTAACTTAATAAAAATTAGTACTACATATATACTTAAAATACTATATAAAAACTATTTAAAATAAAAAATTAAAGTACTAATAAGTACTACTAAAAACTTTAAAAACTTTATAAAAATAGTATATAATATACTAATCTAAATTAGCGTAGTTATTATTTAAATCTATTTTTAATTAGTTTATAACTTTTTTTACTTAGTTATTTTTAAAAAACTATAAGCTACTATAGCTTAGCTAAATATTTAATATAATACTTTAGGTAAAGTAATATATTATATTATATTTATAGATAGTAAATATAATACTATATTTATTAAAGTTAAGTAATAAATTAGTTACTTTTAGTATATTATAGCTAAAAAAAAAAGCTAATTATATTGCTATTATAAATTTTAAAAAAATAAAAATAAAAAATATTATTTTAGTAATAAATACTAGACCTAAAAGCTTTAAATAAATAAAATTTATAGTTTAAAATCTAAATTAGTATATAACTTTAAATAAAAGTAAATAAAAAAAGCTTATAAAAGATAACCTAACTATTTCTAAAATTTTAAAATAAAAAGTATATTATAATACTATATAAAAAAGAATAAAAAACTTACGCCTTTTTTAGCGTTCTTTTATATTTAGGTACTAGAAAATTTAAAAAAAAAAAAAGTAAAAAAAAATTAACTTTTTAGCTATTAGACTATTAAAGTTATATAAGCTAGCTTTTTAAAAACTTTATAAATAAATAAAAGCTACTATAACTAAAAATACTAGCTACTTAAAAACTATATATTAGGTTTATATAGTATATAAAAGAGTTACTAATAAAGTTTACCCTATTAATAAACTATAAAAAAAAAACTTTAAATTTTAGAAATCTAAATTAGAAATAAAATACTATTAGAAAATAAATTATATATAATAGTTTATATAGACTCTAGCTAGGTTTATTTAACTTTTTATTTAAAGTATAATATATAAAGCGCTTTAGTTAGATAGTAGTATTTTACTTATAAAAGTACTTTATTATATAGAAATATTTAATTACTATTAATAATTGCTTTTTATATATAACTCTCCTATTTTAGTTTTCTTTTTATACTACTTTTCTAAATAACTAATTAATATAAGTTTATATAGTAGCAACTATATAGACTTACCTATAGTTACTTTTCTTTTATTTATTTTTATTATTTTTCTATTCTATTATAAACTTTTTTTCTATTTTATTATAAATTTATCTTTTATTTTATTATTATTTTTAATTATATTTTATAATACTATTACTAAAAGTTTACTTTTAATATTTATATAAGTAATATAAAGTACTTTTTTAAGCTACTTTTTACTTTTATTAAACTATACTTCAGATTTAAAGTTCTTTATAAAGTTATTTATTAAATATTATAAATAATATTTTAAAAAAACTATCTATAATTATAGGTTTTTATATAAGTATAGCTAGTTAGAAAGGTACTATTATATTACCTATAGAGCCTACTTAGAGACTTTTTTAGCTTATATCTATTTTTATAGGTATACTTATATTACTTTATTATTAGTTAAGGTAACTATATTATTAACTATATTATTTTTTAATTATTTAATAATTTATTTAATAGGTAATAATATTTTTAACTTACTATATTTAGTATTATAAAAAAAAAGCTATATAGCTTTTTTATTATACCTAATTTTATAATTAAGTATAATTAGCTATAGTATATATATTATAGCTATAAATATATTAATAGTAATTAGTAATAGTATAGAAAAAGTAAAAAAGGATATTTTAGACTAAATAGTATTAATAAGTAATTTTATAGAAAAAAAAGGTAACTTATAGTAGTTTTAAGTAACTTACTTTTATTTATCTATTATAAATAGAGCTATACTATAGTTTATACTTATAGTTAACTTTAGTTTAAGCCTATTACCTATTTTTTACCCTTAGTTAAAAGTTAATAAAGTTAAGTTAAAATATTATAGATAGTTTTTTACTAAGTTTACTTAGGTAAAAAAGTCTACTATATAATATTAGTTACGTAACTAAGACCTATAGAATAGTTTTAGTATTAATACTTATAAATTTTTAATTTTTAAGTAGTCTACCTTTTTAGTATTTTTTTTATTTTAGCTTATTTTTTTTATCTAGGTATAATACCTACTATAAATATTACTTATCTATAATAATATAAAGTTCTTTAAAAAGAAAAAGTTAACTTTTAAATAATTTAAGTAAATTAACTTTAAACCTATTTTTTAACTAATAGAATTATATATATTTAAAAAAATACTTTTAAATTAAAAACTTATTATATAAGTAATATTTATAGTAGGTATTATACCGAGATAAAAAAGATAAGCTAAAATAAAAAAAAATACTAAAAAAGTATACTACCTAGAAACTAAAAAATTATAGAGTATTAATACTAAAATAATAGATCTAAGTTATATAACTAATATTACGTAGTAGATTCCTCTAAGTAAACTTAGTAAAAAACTATTAATAATATTTTAACTTAACTTTATTAACTTTTAACTAAAGGTAAAAAGTAAGTAATAGGCTTAAACTAAAGTTAACTATAACTAAAGTAAACTATAGTATAGCTCTATTTACTAATAAATAAATAGAAATAAGTGACTTGAAACTATTATAAGTTACTTTTTTTTTATAAAATTACTTATTAATACTATTTACTAAAGTTATTTATACTATAAAAAATATTACTAATTAGAAAGTATATAAAATAGTAAAGTAGTTTAATATATAAGATACCTATAATAGAGTACTAAGGCTAGGGTAGAGCGTAGATATATAAAGTATACTTAGGTCTAGAATAACTATTTTTTAGTTACATAATAGGGTTACGTAACTAGCTCTATAATACTACTCTTTTTTTAAAAAGTTTAAGTAGTTTTATACTTAAAGCTCTAGCTTATAAATAAATAAATAGTTTCTTAATATATATTTTTATTTTTAATTTTTATAAAAAAGATTTAATAGTAAATAATATTAGTATTTTATTATAATAGAAAGTTATAAAAAGTTTTATATAGTTTTTTTTATTAGCTAAAGGCTTTTATTCTTAATTTTAGGTTTTACGCTAGCTTTCTATTATTCTATATTTTAAACTATATAATTTCTAAGAGTAATATTACTACGCTTACTAGTTACTATATTATAGTTATCTATAATCTATATTCTAACTATTATACTAAGTAGCTTCTACCTAGTAGTAAAATTCTAAAAAGCCTTTAGTACTAAAAGCTTTTTTAAGTTTACTTTATAAATTTTTTTAATAAAGTTAGAAGTATAAATAAGGTAATAATAAGGCTTTTAGGTAAAATTATTATAGCTTTTCTATTTTATTTTATACTTTAGTACTTTTTTACTATAGGTATATAGGTTTAGAATATAATTATTTTAATAGTATATTTTAATTCTTTCTATTATAAA
Source organism: Periconia macrospinosa (assembly GCA_003073855.1). NCBI lineage: Eukaryota > Fungi > Ascomycota > Dothideomycetes > Pleosporales > Periconiaceae > Periconia > Periconia macrospinosa. The sequence continues at coordinate 15,751 of KZ805649.1, forward strand.
TTTTTTTTTTATATATATTAAGTATTATTATTATTATTATTATTATTATTATTATTATTATTATTATTATTATTACTTTTATTTATAGTTAACTACTACTAGGTAGCTTAGCTAGCTAGCTAGTTATTTATAGGTAAAGTAATAGGCCTCTCTAAAATTATTTAGAAAATTTATAATAAAAAGCTAGAAAAGAAACTTTTTTAGATATAGGATTAAAACCTTCTAAGGTAGTTAATAAAAAAACCTTAGATATTTAGTAGAAAAAAGGTAATTAGTTAGGTTAGGTAAAAGGGGTAGGATTTAAACCTACGGCTTTTACTATTAGTACTCTATATTAGTAAAAGACTTTTAAATTTTTTAAGCTAGAGAGTATACCTAGGCGCTTAACTACTACGCTATCCCCCTTATATATTAAATATAATAGGAATAAAGTTTTTAGTTAGCTACTATTTAGGAATAGAATTATTAAGTATTAGGTATAATAGCTAAAGGTAAAAAATGTTATATAAATAACTTATTTTAGGAAAAAAATTTAATTTAAAAGCTATATTATTAATTAATTAAATAATATAGAATAGCTTTTAGTATTTTATATCTAGAGTTTTACTTAAGTAATATATTTTAAAGTTATAAGTATTAAGTATAATATAATCTCTAATTTTAAAATATAGAGCTAAAGCTTACTACTTATCTATATACTCTACTTATTTAGCTTATACCTATATAAAATTATTTTTTATTTACTTTTAAATAGTTTTAATATAATTAGCTAACTTATTTACGTAGCTATATTCTAGCTAAATAAAAATAAATAATAAGCTTTAAGTTAGCTATAAAGGTTTAATACTTAATTATAAATTATACTTTTTAGTAAGTTAGTAAATAGGTATAGTATACCTAGGAGTTAAGTATTAGTTAAGTTAAAGTTACGTAACCTATAGATATAAATTAAGTTAAGGTTATATAGGCTAATAGTAATAGTTAAGTTAGCTTAATAAGACTTTAGCCTTAACTTAACTTATACTTATAAGTTACGTAACTCTAACTTAACCTATTATTATTATTATTATTATTACTTTTATTTATAGCTAACTACTACTAGGTAGCTTAGCTAGCTAGCTAGTTATTTATAGATAAAGTGCTAGGCCTACTAAAATTATCTAAAAAATTTATAATAAAAACTAAAAAAAAGACCTTTAGATATAGAATTAAAACTTTCTAAAGTAGTTAATAAAAAAAACCTTAGAATTAAGTAGAAAAAAGGTAATTAGTTAAGTTAGGTAGAAGGGGTAAAATTTAAACCTACGGCTTTTACTATTAGTGCCCTATATTAGTAAAAAACTTTTAGGTTCTTTAAGCTAAAGAGCGTACCTAGGCGCTTAACTACTACGCTATCCCCCCCCTAACTTAACCTATACTTAACTTTTAGGTCTTTTATTTATATATAATAAATTATATATAAATATATATTTTTATAAAAAACAATTTATTATAGATAGTTATTATAGTTATATACTAATTAAATAAAAAAAAAAACTACTTTAAAAAATTAAAATTTAAATAAATTAAAAAAAGTTAAGTTAAACCTAAAGTTTTAGTAAGCTAACTTAACTATTACTATTAGCCTATATAACCCTAACTTAACTTATATTTATTACTAGCGTATAAAAAATAGGTATAAGTTAGGTTAAGATTAGGGTATTACATAATTAAACTTAACCTTAACCTAACTTATACCTATTTACTAGCTTACCTTTTAGTAACAAAACTTATATAACGTTTTTTATACTAAGTTTAGTTAAAGGTATAAATTATTTCTTATTTATAAACTAGTCTATAATAACTAAAATATATTAATATTCTCTTTTTTTATTATTATAATAAGTAATATTTATAGTAGGTGTTAGACCTAGATAAAAAAAAAATATCTAAAATAAGAAAGAGACTAAAAAGGTAGGCTACCTAGGTACTAAAAAATTATAGTATTATTACTAAAAAGGTCTTAGTTATATAACTAATATTATATAGTAAACCTTTCTACCTAAGTAAACTTAGTAAAAAACTATAAATAATATCTAAACTTAACTTTATTAACTTTTAACTAAAAGTAAAGAGTAGGTAGTAAGCCTAAATTAAAGTTAACTATAACTATAAACTATAGTATAGCTCTATCTATAATAGATAAATAAAAGTAAGTTACTTAAAACTATTATAAGTTACCTTTTTCCTCTATAAGATTACTTATTAATATTATCTACTAAAGTTTTTTATACCTAGCTAGTTTAATATATTTTCTTCTACTTTTTCTATACTATTACTAATTACTATTAATATATTTACGCCCTTAATATATATACTATAGCTAGTTATACTTAATTATAAAATTAAATATAATAGAGCTATATAGCTTTTTCTTTATAATACTAAATATAGTAAGTTAGAGATATTATTATTTATTAAATAAATTATTAAATAAGTTAAAAAAAATAATACTATTATTTTAACTAATAATAAAGTAATATAAGTATATTAGTAAAGATAGGTATAGGCTAAAAAGGTCTATAATTAGGTCCTATAAGTAATATAGTAGCACCTTCCTAACTAGCTATACCTAAAGCTATATAAAGACCCGCACTTATAGAAAGTCCTTTTAAAATATTATTTATAATATCTAATAAGTAACTTTATAAAGAACTTTAAATTTAAAGTAAGTTTTAATAAAAGTAGAAAGTAGCTTAAGAGAGTACTTTATATCGCCTATATAAATAATAAGTATAGATTTTTTATATTTTAAAATATAGCTAAAAAAAAATAATAGAATAGAAAAAATAATAAAAAAAAATAAAGGGAAAATTAATATAATTCTATTTTAGCAGCTACTATATAGACTTATATTAATTAGTTATTTAGGATAATTAAAAGGAGAATTAAGATAGAGGGGTTTTAGATAAAAATGTAATTATTAATAGTAATTTAAATATTTCTATATAATAAAGTACTTCTATAAGTAAAATACTACTATCTAACCCTCTTTTTCTTTTATTATAGTAGACTAATAAATTTATAATAAAATTTATTATAATATATTTCTAATATTAGTTTAGAATAAGTAAGAAATATAATAATTTATACTTAGCTTATCTATTATATTTAATATAATAGTAGGTTAGGTAATTATAAATATATTATATAATTATTATAGTTATTTATAGCTAGTAATACTAATAACTTAATCTAGAGTATATATTAGCTCTTTTACTATAGCTTAATATATAGTTATTATATATTAGCTCTTTTACTATAGCTTAATATATAGTTATTATAAGCTTTTTAAATAATAGCTACTTAAATATCTTTATAGTTTAGTATATATACTTTTCCTTTTATATATAATAAACCCTTATTAACTTAATAATCTACTATTTTTAGCCTAAGTTTATATTTATAGATAAGCTTAAATAGAATATATTACTACTTAGATTATACTATATCTATAATAGCTTATACTTAGAAATTATATTAATACTTTATTTATATTTTTTTAATAATATCTTCTTTCTAAGAGCTAAGTTTAGCTAATATAGATACTTTTTTTAAAGTAGTTTCCTCTAAAATAGTTTTTTTTAAAATTCTATTATCTATATTTAATATAGCTAATTATAGTAATTTTTCTAGTAACTTTTTACTATAATTATTTTTCTTATAAAGTTAGTATATTATTTAAGTTAATTAAATAGGGCTTTTAATATATTAATTAGTAAGTAGTAAGGCTAGATATATAGCGTATTAAGAACCTTTTAGGTTTAGATCTACTTATTAGGGTTTTAATAAGGTTTATACTTAATACTAGTAGTAATTATCTATATTTTAAAAAGGTAAATTACCTAGCTTATACGTAAGCGTATTAGGTTTTATACTTTATTTACTAGGGCGGTATTTTATTTTAAAATTAAATTTAAATAGAAACTTAGCCTAGTAGGCCTAGTAATAATTAAAGTATTTACTAGTTATAAAATACTTTAAGGCTTAGTAGTAAAATATTACTTTAATTAAGGTAAACGTACCTAATAACTTAAAGTACTATTTTTTAAATACTTATACTATAATAAAAAGTTCCTTATTATATATTTTATAATTATATTCTACTAGATTTATTTTATAAAAGAAAAAAGTAATAAGTTAAAGTTTACTATTTATTAGGTCCTTTTATAATAGAATAATAGCTATAATAAAGTTAAAAGTATTAGTTTCTAGCTATATTTATTTATCTAAATTAAAGTATATAAAAACTAGAGCTATAGTAAATACCTATTTAAGCTTTTTAAATACTTCTTTTATAAAGCTTTTAATAGAAAAAAACTAATTATCTTTTTTTATTAACTTAGTAAAAGGTTTTATAATTAAACTATATCTTAAAATAAAGTATCTATAAAAATTAGTAAATTTAAAAAACGCTTATAGTTCTTTTAAGTAAGTTAGAGCTTACTACTTAAGTATTATTTTTACTTTTCTAGTAATAAGTATTAGTTTTAAATACTTTACCTAAGTTATTTTAAAGTAGGATTTATTAACGTTAAGGTATAGGCTAGTAGTATATAATTTATTAACTACTTAGTAGATATATAATTTATATATAGCTTTATTCTTACTATACACTAATATATTATCTAAGTAAGCTATATAAAAAATATCTAAAAACTTTTTAAAAGTTTAATTAATAAAGGTCTAAAACGTATTAGGTATATTATATAATCTAAAAGGTATAACTAGATATTTATAGAAACTATAGTATATAAAGAAAACTATTTTATATTTATTACTTTTTTTTAGGCTAGTAAATAGGTATAGTATACCTAAAGGTTAGGTATAAGTTAAGTTAAAGTTACGTAACCTATAAGTATAAGTTAAGTTAAAGTTATATAGGCTAATACTAATAGTTAAGTTAGCTTACTAAGACTTTAGCTTTAACCTAACTTATATCTATAAGTTACGTAACTTTAACCTAACCTATACTTAACCCTTAGGTCTTTTATTTATATATAATAAATTATATATAAATATATATTTTTATAAAAAATCTTTTATTATAAATAGTTATTATAGTTATATACTAATTAAATAAAAAAAACCTACTTTAAAAAATTAAAATTTGAATAAATTAAAAGAAGTTAGGTTATAGCTAAGGTTTTAGTAAGCTAACTTAATTATTACTATTAGCCTATATAACTCTAACTTAACCTATACCTATTACTAGCGTATAAAAAATAAGTATAGGTTAAGTTAAGGTTAAAGTATTATATAATTAAACTTAAACCTAACCTAACCTATACCTATTTACTAGCCTACTTTTTTTAATATAAACTTTATTAAAAGTAATAATTACGTCTATAATAGTTATAAACTTTACTTTATTTAAGTAACCTAGAGTTTTTTAAATTATAGGGGGTGTATTCTAATTTTTTACTATATTTATATTTAGGGTATAATAATTAATATATATACGTAGGCTACCTTTAAGCTTATAGATAACTATAACTAGTACTATAAATAAAGAACTATTAGAGTAAATATAACTTTTTTCTATTATTTTTTCTAAATAAACTTTTACTACTTTAGCTTTTATATAGATAAGGCTATAAATATATAGTTAAGTAACCTTAAAATTATCTATAAGTATAACTATATAGTATATACTAAAAGGCTATAAAAGAAGCTTATTAGCTTTAGTTAGGCTAAAGGCTTTTACTTAGGACTTTAAAAAATTTAGTAGCTTATTATAGATTTTATCCTCTATTATATATAGTTATTTTATTTTATTTATATATTTATTAAAGTTAGCCTAAATAATAGTAGCTAGTTAAGTAGCTAAAGTAGTTTTAAATATCTTTATATTATAGTTATTTTTAGCCTAATTAGAACTTATATTAGGTAGTTAGAAAAGTTAGGCCTAGTTATATAGTTTAACCTAGATAATAAACTTAGAGTTAATATACGCTATTATTAAGGCGGCTTTAGTACTAATAATATTAATTACTTTTTTTACTATTAGTAAGCGTATAACACTTTTAAAAAAACCTTTTTTATAAATAGTTTTATATAAGCTAAGTTATAAGTAATTAAATAAATAATAATATAACTTAAAGTATATAAATCTATTAGAACTAAAACCTAGTAGAAGTTAGTACTAGTTAAGCTAACTTATACCTAAAATAATATTATAAAGTTTAGTAGAATATAGAAAATATATTACTACTATAGTATAGGTCCTATATTAAATAGTAATATTTACTACTTTTATTAATTAACTTATTACTTTTCTATCTACTAGTACTAAAAAAATTAGCCTAATTAACTTATATAGCTTTAGAAGGTTCTACTTTATAAATATAAAGTGTATAAAACTAATACTTACTATTAAGTCTATAAGCTAATAAGCTTTTATCTATTTATATACTTTAGAAAGCTTAATATAGTATAGAAAGGCTATTTATAAACTAGTTTTTATTAGCTAGTCTAGTCTAACTAATAATAGCTTATATAGCGTAGGTACTAGATTATTTTCTAATTTTTAAATATAGTATTTTAATTAGTTAAAAATAAAGTAGATATTATATAGTTAGAGCTTCTAAACGCGTTTTTATTTAAAAGTATCTAGTTTAATACTTTATTATAAATAAATTCTATATTATTACTAGCTTATTTATTATTATACTAAATATTATTTTTATTAGTAGTAGCTATAGTAAAATTAAAAGTATTAGGTTTTATTTCTATTAAAGCTATAAAAGTAATAATATTTTTAGAGGCTACTAGTATATAGTTTTTATAAAAAGTTTTAGAGTTAACTACTATATAGCTCTTATAGCTATACTAGAAGTATAAGCTAAGTTTTACTAAGTAATTAATTTAGTTATAAGTATATCTATATAATAAAACCTAATTCTAGAAAGTTATTTTACTAGTACTAGCCTATTTTTAGAAAAAATAGTTTATTAAAGCTAAATTAGTACTACTAAAGTAGGTAGTAGAATTACTAAAAGTTATATTACTCTACTATTATTTAATATAGTAAACGTAGGTAAAGAATTTATATAAAGTTTTATTAGACTTACTTTTTATATTTACCTACTATACTAAAGATATACATATAAGATAGTAAACGTATTTTAACTTATAAGTTTTAAAGTAGTTAAAAAAGTTTACTATAGTAAAAAACTAAAATTACTAGGTAATAATACTTTTATTAGCTTTTTATATAAGTTTATAATTAAATAGTTAATATTCTACGCTACTAATATAGTTTTAGGTAAAATTAAAGTAGTAAATAAGTATAGTATACCTAGGGGTTAGGTATAGGTTAGATTAGAGTTACGTAACTAGTAGATATAGGTTAAGTTAGAGTTATATAACTAGTAGGTATAGGTTAGGTTAAAGTTATACAAGCTATAAGTATAAGTTAGGTTAAAGTAGTAAAAGCTTTAGGTATAAGTTAAGTTATAGTACCTATCTAGGTTATAATAATATATTATCTATATATATATTTAAAATAAAAAAATATATAAATAGAATATATATATAGAATTTATTAGATAATTATTATAAATAGTTATTATAGCTAATAATTTAAAAACTTTAAATAACGCTATATCTACTATCTTTTTTATAGTAAAGCTTTTTATAGTATAAAATTCTAAAGTATAAACTTTTAAAGTATAGGCTTTTAAAGTATAAGTATAGGAAGTATAAATATAAAAAGTATATTAACTTTTTTCTAGTTATTCTTTTTTATAGAATTACTATTTATATTATTTAAAGGATAGTTAAACTAATTAGGAAGCTTATATAAATTATTAACTTTATTATGTAGTAGCTTATTACTAGTAGTAGTTAGATTTCTAATTAATACTTTTTTATTACTATATAAGTACTTTAGTATTATAATTTACTATACTAATTAAGCTAAAAAATAATACTATTAGTTTTTAATAATATTTTTTATAGTATTAAAAACGCGCTTAACTATAACTTTTATAATTAGTATTACTAAAATATTTTTAGCTACCTTAGCTAGTTAAAAATATTAGTTTTTATTATCTTTTTACTAGCTTAGTATATCTTATTTAGTACTTCTTTTTATATATAAAGTACTAAAATAGTTTTTACTCTTTTAATAGGTAGAGTTTTTTTTAATTTTATTATTCTATATAAGTAGTTAAAAAACGTTACTAAATAACTTTTATTATAGAAATAGAAATTTTTAGAACTACTTATTTTTATATAATTAGAAAGACCTTTAGAATAAATTTAATAAAGAATTTTCCTAGTTATTTACTACGTCATATTAACTAATATAGTTAGAAAATTACTAGTAGTAGTTATATTTATTTTATAAGTTTTAAATAGAATTCTTTAAATTTATTAGTATATTATTATAATAAATATCTATAATAATATACTTTATAAACTATAAGCTTTTAAGCTAAATTTAAAACTAATATAATATTAAATAAATATCTACGCTTTTAATTAGTTTTTAAATAATATTTACTAAGCTTTACTCTACTCTTATTTACTATAGTATAGATAGCTATTAGCTAATTAGTATAATCTATATTATTATTTTTATTAAATTTCTTCTTTATTACGTTTAAAAAGTTAAAAAGTTTATTATATATAAGCTATATAAATAGAATCTAAGGCTTATTAGTCTAACTTAAAAAAAGTATTACTAATTTAAATTTTTAAAGTATACTTATAATAAGCTCTAGGTAGTACTATTTAGTAGCTATAAGTTAGAGCTTTTAAAAGTTTTTAAAATTAATATCTATACTATTATTTTTTTTAGGTACTAGTAGTATAAGTAGTTATTTTTATTATAATTTTTTTATTAACTATTTATTAATATATTTTTATAGCTTTAGTATACGCTTATATATATTAAATATAAAGTTCTACTTTATTTTAATATCGCGTATAATAGTTAATTACTACTTTAGTAGTAGGCTACTCTATAATTTAAAGAAACGCTTAAAATATTAAAAAAATATATTAATTACTATATAGATCGCTCTAATTTTAAAATTAATTAGTTTATAATAACTATTTATAATAAATATAGTATATATACCTTATAAAGTAAGTTAGGTATAGATATAGTAGTTTATACTTTTTAGATATATTACCTGTATAATTAGTTTCCTTTTTCTAAGTTATTTAAAGCTACTAGTTTTAAATACTAAATAATATTTTAGATAATAAGGTTAATAATATAGGCTAGGTATAGTATTATATTCTTTTATACGTTTTAGCTAATATCCTACTTCTAAAGCTTACCTTTTAATATTTTTATAAAAGTACTATTATTACCTATATTATTATATATAATACTAAAAAGTTATTAAGTTATTATTATTTATAAAAGTATATTTAAAAGCTCTACTACTATAAAAGTACTAGTATACTATCTATAAATAGGGATAAAATTAAGTAATTTATTTCAAAGCCTTTAATCTAATATAATATATATTACTTTAATAGCTAAAAAGCTAATATAATTATTAGTAGACTAGGTATTAAGGGTAATTAATATTTTAGTAGTAGGGGGAAAGTTATTAAAAAGTTACTATCTAGCTAATTTAAATTATTTTTAAAAAATAACTTTAAATTTATACTTAGAAATCTAAAATATATTTAGTTATAGAAATTAGGAAAATTACTAAAAAAATAGTTACTTAACTATATAAAAAGACTAGTTATTATTAATTACTACTTATATAAGCTTTTATTTAAAGGCTATAGTAGTTTATATAAAAATAGGCTTTTATATATAATTATTTTAAAGTTAAGGTATAATTATAGGCGCGTTTAATTTATTATATACTACTATAGTAGTAGTTTTATATATATATAAATTAAAATAGTTTAGTAAATATTTAGTACTAATTCTATTTAAGTTTAAATATTATATTATAGACCTATAGTTATAGTAGTATATTTATAAGTAACTACTAGTAATATTTATAGCTTTACTAAAGGCTCTCTATACTTAACTAGTATAAATATATAACTTTTAGTAGAGATGCTAACCTATAAACTCTATAGCTTATTATATTTTTCTTTCTACTAACCTACCTAAGCTATAACTATAGCTTTATATTTTTTTATATATTTATCTCCTAATTATAGGTACTATATAAGTATAATATTTATAGTCCTTTTACCCTATATATACTAAAGGGCCTTAACTTTTAATAAGTTAAGAAATTAGAGGAACCTAATAGTAGTAGTTTCTAGTATTTTAGTAATTTAAAATAATATATTTATAATAAATATCTATAATAAAGTAACTATTAATAGTAGTAAGAAATATAAGAGTAAAAAAAATAAGTATAATATAGTATATACTTTTAAAAATAGATAGAGTTAATAGTAAAAATATTATAAAAAAGTGCTATAAAATATTATAAAGTACTATAAAAAGTTTAATTATAATCTTTAGAAGTAAAACTTATTTTATCTTATATATAGTTTTAAAATTATTACTAAGGATTACTTAAAGATTAAATTTTATATTTATTATTTAAAATATATAATAAACTACTATTAATAAAGATTAATATATTATAAATTATATAAGTTATATAATTATAAAGTAGGTATTTATAAGAACTAACTTTTATTAGTATAGTATATATATAGTAAAACTTAATTATTAAAGCTATTAAATTTAGTTTTAAAACCCTAGCACTTTTTATTTTTATATTTATTTTTTTAGTAAGCTTAGTATTAATTTTAGATTTATAATTAATTTTTTTTATACTTATTTTTATTATAACTTTTAAAATATAAAGTATTATTATTATAAAACGTTTTATTTTTAGTAGTAATAGGTGTTAGTTTACGTAATTTAAGTATATTAGTATTAATACTATAATAAAAAGCTATAATAAATAACTTACTACTAATCTATATTTTATACTATTACTAATTTTTTAGTAGAAAGCCTAGCTATAAAGTTTTTCTACTTTTTTTTCTTTTACTTTATAGCTTAACTATTTATATCTAGTTTTACTTTACTATTTTAGTATTTTTATTTTATAATTTTTTTTAAAATACTATTAGAACTAAATAGTTAAAGATTTAAGTAGTTACTAAAAGTAACTTCTTTTTTTTTACTAGTAAGTAGATTTTTTTTTAATAGTTAATTAAATTTTATACTAGTTAACTTTATAGTATATTTTAGTCTATTTATTATAAATATACTTAAGTTTAGTTTTTAGTTACTTAACTATATTTTATTAGTATAAAGTTTAAATATAAGCTAAAAATAATAAGTAATACTTATAGGATTTTTTTTCCTAAAAACATTTTTCTATAAGCTTCTAAAGCTTAGTTTTTATTTAGGTTTTTTTATTATTTTTAGATAAAGTAATATAATTTTTAGAAGCTAAGACTTTTTTTTAAAGTATTATTAAGTAGAGTAGTTACTAGTATTAGCTTTTTTATATACTTTTTACTTTTTATTATAATATATAGCTACCTTTCTAGTATAGATAACGCGCGTAAATTTACTAAAAATACTTTTATATTTAGCTTTAAAATTTATAAGTTAACTAACTTAATTTCTAGAAGCTTTATATTATATAATTACTTAATTAATTTTATTTTATTTAGAAATAAAGCGCTAATAGTATTAGTAATAAAAAATAACTATAATAATAATTTATAATAAATATTTTAGTAAGTTTAAACTACTTTTCTTTTTTAAAACTAGCTAGAATTATAATTTTATTTTTTTTAGTAGGCTTATTTTTAATTATAAGGTTATCTATAGTATAAATATATTATTAGGCTAAGTATAGAGGTAAGTTTAGAAGTAAGTAAGTTATAATTATATAGTAAAAAAGGAAAAATTGGCTACTACCTATTATAGGGCGTAGTATATAAGCTACTAAAAATTTTTTATAAGTAAAATACTAAAAAATAGTCTATATACTATTTTACTTTATTCCTACCTACTTACCTACCTATACTATATATATATATATATATATATATATATACTTATATAACTACCTACTATAATAATATACTACTACTATACGTTTTACTATTACTTTTTATTACTTTTATTTATAACTAATTTTTTTCTAAAGTAATTATATAAAAAAAAAACTTCTTACTATATAGAAAAAAAAAATAGTATTTAATTATAACTATTAAGTAGTATATATTTATTATAAATTTTTATTATAGTTTTTAATTACTAATAGTATATAGATATATAAAAATAGCTTATATAAAGAAAACTAGAATTACTAAAGCTCTACTAAAAAAAAATCTAGCTATAAAAGCTATATATAAAGCTTTTATTCCTTTTATAAAAGCTAGAGTTCTTAAAAAAAAAAAAAAAAGGTAAAACTAAGTAGTAAGTACTAGAAATTATATTTATAAATTATACTAATTTATTATAGCTAAGGCTATACGCGAAATTTAAAAATACTAAAAAACTTATAAATTACTTATACGTAAGCTACCTTTCTAGTGCCTTATCTAAAAAATTATTAGTAATATTATAAATAAAAATAATATATAGGTATAGCTATTTATACTTAGTATATTATAAAAAGCTTCTAAAACTTTTTTTATTAGCTACTTTAAAGGTATATTTTTAATTAATATAATTTTTAAGGTAAATTAAATACTAATATTTATAGATTACTAAATAAATATTATTTATACTAAATAAGTTATAATTTAATAGAAAGATTCTATTTTTACGCAGCGCTACTATAATAGGTATAGTCTAAAAAGTAATTAAAGTCTTAAAAGTAGATAAAAGGTTTATTAGAAAATAGTAATTAAAAAGGCTACTATTACTATAAGTTATAATTAGGTATAAATATTTAGCTAGGTTTCTAGGTTTAATATAATAAACTAGTAGTAAGTATAAATTAAAGATTCTAAAACTATTATATTTTATACTATTATTTTTATTCTATAATAATTATCTATAATAAAATAAGACCTTTTTTTATATATTATTTATAAATTTATATATATTATATATATTATATTTATTATATAATATTTATAATTACTTAGACCTATTATAACTTATATTAATATAACCTAACTATTACTATTAGCCTATATAACTCTAACTTAACCTATACCTATTACTAGCGTATAAAAAATAGGTATAAGTTAGGTTAGGGTTAGGGTATTACATAATTGAACCTAACCTTAACCTAACCTATACCTATTTGCTAGCCTAGGTAAAATATATATTATCTAAAAATTATAAAAACTTATTTATACTTTAGATAGTAGATATAATAGGCCTAGCTAATATTATATATTTAAATATTATATAACCTAGTTACGTAACCCTAGCTTAGCTACTATATACCTATACTTATATATAACTACTATCCTATATATAAAGATTCTTAAGATAGTAATATATATTAATTTTACTTATTATTACTTTTTTATATAATTTTTATATTTATTCTATAGATTTACTAACTATCTATATACGCCTATAGGTGCCCTTCTATAAAAGATACCTATAGGTATAATAAATACTTTAGTATAGGTTTATAATAACTAAGTACTCTAAAGGATAAAACTAAATAAATAGTATATAAGTAAAACTTACCTTTACTTTATAAACTAGCTATCTTAATATTATTTAACTTACCTAAAAGTGAAAAGCTACTAGTACTACTTATTAATATTTTTACTCTACTTAATATAATTAGCTTTTATTACTTTAATATATCTAAAGTATAATAGTAATTAAGTAATTAATATCCTTTTTTATAATAAACTATTTTAGCTTAATAGAAACTTACTAATATATAAGCGTCCGCTAGTACTATATAAAACACCTAATAATTATCTATTTTTAAATTCTATATACTTTAGTTTAAAAAAGATAACTTTAACTATAACTCTAATAATAAAAATAAAAATTTTAATAAGTAAAGTAGTTATAAGGTTTAGTTTAATATACTACTACTAAAGGGTCTTCTACCTAGTAAACTAGGTTTCTTAACTAAACTAGCTAAGTAGATATATAGTTAGTACTTTTTTTTTAGATACCTTACTAGCTATTAGCCTAATAATACTTATTTATTACTTTAAATTTAAAACTTATCTACTAGTAGGACCTAAAGACCTTTAAGAAAGCCCTAGTCTTTTTTTATAATACTATTAAAAGTAAGATTAATAATAATAATATTTTTATAACTATTAAAAATAGTAATAAGCTTAAAGATATTATATTAATGCTATCTAACTAGTAGTTTATAGTATTATATAAATATACTAATATTAAAAATACTACTAATAGTAACTTTACTTATACTAAAATAATACTAGATACTATAGTAGAGGGTTAAAAAAAAAGAGTAATCTTTTTTATCTACCTTTTTAAATAGCTATAACTTTTGCAATTTAAAAGCTATAAATATAATCTTTATAGATTTAAAAAGCTAAGATCTAGGAGATTAATAGGGTAATAAGGCTTAGCGCTAAGACTTTAGTCTAGATTTTATATATATACTTAAAATATGTACTTTTTTTTACTCTATCTTCTAGTAGTAATAACTTTTTAATAGTATATAAAAAATAGGCTAAAAAAATATACTAACTAAAATAGGCCTAGGGGAAACACTAGTAGCAAAATTTTAAAGGTTAGTTACTAACTAAATAATTATTTAAAATAAAAATAAAAAATAGTAAAATGCTTATATAAGCAAATATTATATAATAATATTTAGTTTAGTTAGTTTAAAAGTAAATCTTTTTAGATTTATAAACCTAGACACCTATTTTCTTAAAATAGATCTAAAATTCACAAATTTTAAAAATTTAGTTAAACTTCTTTCTAGGGCTAATACCCCTATTAAAACTATTACTACTACTTTAAATAAACTTATTAAAAGTATTTATAATACTTTATCCCGCGTAAAAAAGAAAAAAAAATCTAGTTAGCTCCTAGAAAGAAATAGTTTAGGGGTAGTAAAAGGGAAAAAAAAAATTAAGTTCTAAAAAGGTTAGGGTACTTAATAGAGACCTAAAAAGAAGCTCTAAAAAGATAAATAAGAGATTATTAATAGAAAATAACTTTTCTATTAGTAAATCTACTTTAAAAAAGACTTTAAAAAAGAAGGAGTAGGTTACTAATAAGGCTTTTAAAAAGCCTTATTTAGATAAGTTTAAAGCTAAAACTTAGCTAAAATATAGTAAAAAGATAGATAAAAATATTAAAAAATATAATTTTAATAAAATTATATTTTCTAATAAGTTAGGGATATAAAAGGGCTATAGTTCTAGGAGGGAATATTATAGGAAAAGGAAAAAAATTAAAATTAGAAAAAAATTAGTTTAAAGTAGATTAATAAGTAAATTTAAAAATCTAAAAAAAATATTAGCTAATACTAGGCCTTTTTTTCTATTATATATATAATTTTTATATTTACAGCTTTTAAACTAACTTTTTAATAGTAAAAAATATAACTATCTAAATTTAGGGGGCTATTTAGATAGGTAGTAAGTCCTAGCTATACTTTATTAGGGATCCTATAAATAATAGGACTCTAGACGCCCTACGCTATAAAAAAGAAATTTTAATCCCTATAGTAAAACCTTTATTAAAAAAAAGGTAAGTTTAATATCTTTTTTTTACTCTTTTTATTTTTTCTTTAATAAATTTATTAATAAAAATCTAATTAATATAAATTAATCCTAATACTAATATATATCTAGGCTAGAAATTTTAAAAAAATAACTTAAAAATCTATAAGGCTAGAATTATTAAGAACTAGTATAAGAGAAATAAAGTTTCTCTTTTTCTATATAGTTCTTATAGTCTAGACCTAGCACCTATTAAAAATATTTAGTCTATACTAAAGAATAGGCTAGTTAAACTACCTAGGGCCTATTTAGGTATAGGACCTTCTATTAATAGCGTTAATAAGTTTAAAAAAGCTATTAAAGAAAAGTAGGAAAAAATACCCTAGTAAAGTATAGATAATTATATATTATCTATACTCTAGCATTATAAGGCGTATATAGAAGCTAAAAGGTATTATACTAAATATTAATATTTAGTTATAATTTATTTTTAGCTTTTTATCTAATTTTTTCCTATTACTTTTTTTTTATATATAATTTTTTTTTAGTTAAGAAATAAATTTTAAAAAAATTTAAGCTTATAGATAATAAACTAATCTATACTATATTAAATTTTTAGCTAAATTTATACGTCTATTAAAAAGTTATAAGTCACTATCTAAAGGATAAAAATTTACCCCTTATTTACTACTTTTTTTTACCCCCTAGCCTGCTTAGTTAGCAGCTACTAATATAATATCCTAAATCTCCTAGATCCTAGCTTTTTAAATCTATAAAAATTATATTTATAGCTCTTACATTGCAAAAGTTATTACTATTTAAAAAAGTACAGAAAAAGTATTACTCTTTTTTTTAAACCCCTACTATATTAAAAAATTAAATATATAAGCTTAGCTAGTAAAAGTAGAAATTATAAAAAAAAATAAAAAATATATTAATAAGCTTATTATAATTAAGTAAAAAATAATAGAAATATAAAACTATTTTAATACCTAATACAAAACTATAACTAATTAGAAAGGAAAACTAAAAAAGTTACGTAATACTTATAGTTAAGCTCTACTATAAGTAAAATAATATATAAAGTACTATATTAACCCTTTATAAAAAAATAACTAAATTAAAAAAAAGATTAGAAAAGTATAAAAATACTATTTACTAAATATATAAAAACTAAAAGAAACCTACTTATAATATTAAGGATACCTTTAAGTTAAAGTTATTAAATAATAACCTACTTATAACTTTACGTAAAACCTATAAAGTAACTCTATACTTTATAGAAAGTAATAGTTTTATTT
Source organism: Periconia macrospinosa (assembly GCA_003073855.1). Taxonomy (NCBI): domain Eukaryota; kingdom Fungi; phylum Ascomycota; class Dothideomycetes; order Pleosporales; family Periconiaceae; genus Periconia; species Periconia macrospinosa. The sequence goes on from KZ805649.1 coordinate 32,697, forward strand.
TATTTTTTATAAAATTAAAACTATATTACTTAGATATTAGTACTTTTAAGGGCTCCTTTAATAAAAATATTAAGTAATAAATTACTTTAGCTAAAACTAAATTTAGAAAGTTATAACGTAACCGGCATACGAGTCGATCAGGCATACGAGTCGATCACTCTGCCAAGACCACACCAAAAACACGACCTTTAATAAAGAATCACAACACCAGCTTGTATTGGGGCATCTAGAAAACTTTCCTAATAACCCCCCTAGCTCCTACGCGTCTTTTTGACAGGTGCGCGAGTTGTGCCCAGTCTCGCCGCAGGTTTTACAGTGCCTTTGAGAGGGACCAGCCTCTCCCGTGCGCACCTTCTTTGACGCCTTCTTCCCATTACTACGCACCCCAAACTCCCTTAGAGCTACTAAGCGCTGGCCCTCTTCAACTGTCAGCGTCCCTTCTGCCTGTATCCG
>KZ805650.1:0-33146 GCA_003073855.1 Periconia macrospinosa
GGAAACACAAAGCTTACTTACCGTCGAAGATGAAGAGCCATTGCCACGCCGCCAGACCGTGTTTGCCGTCCATTCGCAAGAGTCCGGCTTGGAGGTACCCACTGAACATCTGCGCGGCCGACGACGAAGCTTGGAAGATGCACGCCCGTTTACCCAGTTCGCGCGGCGTGTACCAGTTCCCGAGTAACGTCATGATTCCCTAGTACGACGTCAGTTCAAAAAGTCTGTATCATTGATATCTTGGCTTGACTGCGCTTTATGGGAATGCTCACAGGATACGCCGAAGCCTCCAACAGTCCGATAAAGAAGCGCAAGACGTACAACGTCTTGACGTCCTTCGCCCCCGCCATCCCCATGACTAGGAAACCCCAGATGAGCTCGAGAGTCGGGAGCCATGTCGAAGGTCGGATTTTGAGCATGACGAGCTGCGACGGGATCTGTCCGAGGATGTAGCCGATGTTCCAGTATGTTGTGAGGTAGTTGAGGTCGTTGCCGGAGAGGTGGAGATCCTCTTTCATGCCGGATACGTAGGCGTTGCTGATCTGTTTTGTTTTCCTCGAGGTTAGCGTTGCTGTACCTTTTTTTTCCCCCTGCGCGTCGGGAATAGTGATAGGAGCAATGATGGGATTGATGAGGACGTACGTACATTCGTCTGATCCAGATACTTCACAAAGTACGCGATACAAACATACGTCAGAATCCAAACTGCCCGATTAATTTTTGTCAGTCAGCCTCTCAATCATCATCAATTTGTCTGTCCCCTCTCTTTTTAACACACAAAACGCCCCCGTTTTCGAAAATCGTTGGACTAACAATCGACTTTTGCGATGAACGCTCTCTCTTCTGGCGACTTATCCAGAGAATCCCACACCACCGCCAAAACGCGTTTACTAAACGGCGGCTTCTTCGCACCACCACGCCTACCGCTACCGCCAACGACCGTCGTCTCTTCATCGATGTTCTTATCCACGCTAGCGTGGATACTCTTCGAATCCGCCATGTTTTCCCCTTTCCGTCGGAGTAGGTAACGTAGAAACAAAGCACGATTGAATCTCAAAGCATGCACACACGTCCTAGGTATAACCACTAAAAAACGATATGTATACCGCGCGCGCGAGGGGGTCCAAACAACCAAGTCCTCGAGTTGTCTTCTTAAGCCTTTGCTATAAAAGCAACAATCCAAAAACGCTCCTTCGCCATTTGCCATTGCCCACAAACAAAAAAAAACGCAACGAAAAGCACGCCATTCTCCGCTACAAACGCACAATCAAAGCTAAATGGATCCTTGTGCTAACGAGGAACGAGTAAACAGCCCCGTTGAAAAAGCTGTCGATGGGAGAGGGATGTATGAGATTAGTGGTTTAGCCCGCGCGCGCCTATCTCGGAGAAGAACGTTGGGGGGGAGCACGAACTAATGAGATTGGTGCGTGTTGTCACTGTGTGGTGTGGGTCGGAGGGTTAACGTGCCTTAACGGGTTGCGCGCTAGGTGTGGAGTGGGGCGAGGCAAGGGGGAGGGAGAGTGGAGGGAGGACCCTGAGGGGTAGGTTGGAGAATGGGGTGAAATGAACTTTTTTTTGGGGGGGAGGGTTTGTTTTTGGTTTTGTTTGGGCTTTTTTTTTGGGGAGAATGTGATGAGGGGGATATAGGTTGTATGCGGTGTAAAAGTAAGCGTCGCGCCCGCTGAGTAGCTGAAGGCTTGTTTTGGGAGGTTGGGTGCTTGATCTTTTGGGGTCTTAATTGTTTTTTTTTTAGTATGTGGTTTTCTTTTGTTTGATGTTGAGAATTTTAGTGTTTTATGCTATTGTTGTTGTTTGTTTAGATAGGATGTCGAGGTACTCTTGATCTAGTCAGCAGACTCTTTTTAACATCCCTATCACGTTATATATTCTAACCTAAGCCATAGGTCTTCTCTACGTGTCCAATTTTCCCCAGCGAGTTTTCGTATTCAAAATAGCTGGAGGAATCTATCCTCTGCAAGAAATCCATATGGTTCTTGCTGAGTACTTGACGATACTGGACTTCTGTTAACACCACACTTCCCCACCGTCCTCGCCCCTCGACTTCTTCATCCCTACCACAGAAAAGAAAACAAAGCCATGGAGCCATTCACGCACATCAAGCGCGTCGCCATCATCGGCGCAGGCCCCGCCGGCCTAGCAGCAGTGAAGTAACCACCCTATCCCAACCCAACCCTTCCCATTCCCCTGACCCATAAAAAAAAACAGATATCTCAAAGCCGAATCCGCCTTCTCCCAAATCGTAGTCTTCGAGCAGCGCGCACGCGTAGGCGGGGTATGGAACTACACGCCCGCGGTCCCTCCGTCCTACCAAACCGACTTCTCCATCCCGCGCACAAAACCCGCTTCGGCCGTCGAAACGCCCTGGAGAAGAACTTCGAGCGGCTGCAAGAGAGATGAAGGAGAAGCAATCTTCCCATCTCCAATTTACGACGGCTTGGAAACGAATATCCCGCACACACTGATGAACTTCTCCGATAAAAAGTTCCCGGAAGGCACGCCGTTGTTCCCGCCGTTCCGAGTCGTGGGGGAGTATTTGAGCGAGTATGCTGCGGATATTGCTTCGTATATTCGGTTGGGGATGCAGGTTCATTCTGTGGAATCTGTTCGTCGGGAAGGGAATGTGGAGTGGGAAATCAGTTATACGGATCTGCGGGCTGAAGGAGAAGGAGGAGGGGGGAAGGGAAGGGAAGTTTTTGATGCTGTGGTTGTGGCGACAGGGCATTATTCGGATCCGTATGTGCCTGATATTCCTGGCGTGAGGGAGTGGAGGGAAAGGTATGGCGGGGATGTTACGCATTCGAAGTATTACAAGAATCCGGGGAGTTATGCTGGGAAGGTGAGTGTTTTTGTTTTCGTTTCTGTTTTCCTTCTTCTCTCGCTGTCTTTTTCTTTTCTTTTCAGTTCTTGGGCTTCATGCGTTGATCCCCTAGAACTTGTCCATGTGTGTTGTCGGGTTAGAAAGAAAAAAACTAACAACTCCTGCAACAGAAAGTCGTTATAGTAGGCAATTCCGCCTCGGGCATCGACATCTCCCGCCAAATCAGCACCGTCGCCTCCCACATCCTCGTTTCCTCAAAGTCACCAACTACTCCCGTAAACCCATCCTCCTCTTCCCCCTCAAACCTCACCCCCGTTCCCGAAATAACCTCCCTCGACCCCGCCACCCGCACCCTGCATTTCGCCGACAATACGACCTCAAGCGACATAGACAGCATCGTCTTCTGCACCGGCTACCTCTACTCCTACCCCTTCCTCACCTCCCTCACACCTCCTGCCATAACCACCGAGGGGGTCCGCACAACAAACACTTATCAACATATTTTCTACCACCCATGCCCGAGTCTCGCATTCCTCACCCTACCGCAACGAATCGTCCCGTTCCCCGTCGCGGAGGCGCAAGCTGCGTATGTTGCGCGTGTGTTTGCGGGGAGACTAGGGTTGCCAACGAGAGGGGAGATGGAAGAGTGGGAGGCTAAGAGGGTGAAGGAGAGGGGTGAGAGCGATTTCCATAGTCTCGGCTGCCCACAAGACGTTGCTTATATCAACATGTTGTATGATTTGAGTGTGAGTGTGGATGGGGAGGAAACAAAAGGGAAAACGCCGCCGTTTTGGGACGAGGAGAAGGCGTGGACGAGGGAAATGTTTCCTGAGATTAAGAGGAGGGCGTTGCAGTTGGGGGAGAAGAGGTCGCAAGTCAGGTGTCTTCAGGATCTGGGGTTTGCGTTTCGGAAAGAGGAAAAGCATGGATGAAAGGTTCACGAAGACATACAAATACCCTAATTGTTTAGCAAAAAAGAATGGTTACACTTCTGCATGAATTTAATAGAAGTGTATATATGCTTCCAGGCAGCATCAGCTTCCCTCCCTTGCCTTTCTGTCTGCGGAAACTGCGACATCCAATCTGAACAATAGAGCAGTGTCATATTCCCGAAGGCGCGCTATAATTTCCTCCTATCTCCGAACCAACCATGGAATCAAGTCACACCATATCCAAAGGTGGGGGATACGTCGGTACTTTCACTACAAGCCGAAATAATGCCTGCTATCTATCATGCAGGGATGTCGAACTTTTGTAGGATTGTGCTCTTTAGCTCAATCCGGCAACATGGGCCGAGTTGTGGATCTTGTTCTACCTAGTCGCAATTGCGTGCTCGATATGGGTCTACCTGTGCTAAAATACTACAGTACATGGTAAATTGCGAAATCGGCCGGGATTCTAAAGTGCACGGCAAGGCACTTGCAGCTGGGCACAAAATACAAGAATTACTTACAACATTGCTTGACCGAGCGGGACAAGATTTAGTACATCGCATCATGGTCAGCGAAACGGAAGCCCGGGCGCTCTATGCAAACACTCTGCATTTCGACGGACTCAACATCTGCAACTTCTCCCGCGAGATCTTCGAAGCCTGGCGCGCCGGTGGTATCGATGGAGTAAGCTGTACGTGCGGCCTATGGGAAGGCTTCCGCGGCTCCATCGCGAACGTGGTACAATGGAAGAAATGGTTCGAAGAACATTCCGACCTCATCATGCAAGCGCACACGGTGGCAGATATCCGGAAAGCAAAAGAGCTCGGCAAAACAGCTGTGCTGCTCAGTTGGCAAAACACGGCCGGCATCGAAGACCAGCTTGACTACCTCCGCGTGTTTCGCGACCTCGGCGTCCGCAAGATGCAATTGACGTACAACACGCAGAACTACTCGGGCGCGGGGTACACGGAGATCAACGACAGCGGGCTTACGGGTTTTGGACGGGAAGTGGTGAGCGAGATGGCGAAGCTGGGCATCGTTTGCGACCTCAGCCATGTCGGGCCAAAAACCACACGGGATGTTATTGAGTTCGCGCCAGAGGGAAAGCCGCCGTGCTTCTCACACGTGCTACCGGGCGGGATGAAGGAGCACACGCGAAATAAGACCGACGAGCTCATCACCTTGCTTGGGTCAAAAGGCGGATTCGTGGGTCTCAGTCAGTTCGGTCCGCATATGAAAAAGGGAAATGACAGCACTATCGACGACTACGTGGAAGCGCTCGAGTACGTTATCGGCTTGATCGGAGAAGACCTGGTCGGGATCGGGAGTGACAGCAGCGAGGGCCACGGACGGCCGAGCGACTTCATGGCATGGTGTAACAAAGATAAAGGCTATGCGCGTCAATTGACGCCGTGGGGAAGCCAGAAGGTCGTCAAGCCCCTGGGGAAGTTGGAGGATAGAGGAGAGCTTGCGGTGGCGATGGCGAGAAGAGGCTGGAGCGAAGAGAGGATGAAGAAAGTTTTAGGTGAGATTTTACAGCTTAATGCATCGCACCTTTTCTATGGCGTAGCTGACCATATGCAGGGGAAAATTGGCTTAGATACCTTGACAAGATCTTCGGCGAGCGTTCTACGCTATGATAGCTGCGTGTTAAAAAAATTCAAAAATTTGCATTTATTCGTAGATTCCAGGAACAACACTTAAGAAGGCCGCAACTGGCGACTTCAAAGAACGAGGGCACACTCAAGATCGGCATAGGCTGCTTTCCCTTCACTATTCAGAAACAGAAAGCCTGATGTAGTTAGTCAACATCCACTTCAGGTAACATAGATTTTCTTCCACTTTCAGTGCGGCCTGATTTTTCCAGGCCCGCTGGATCCCAGAGCGCTCTACCATACATGCGAGGAAGACGAAGTGGGTGAACAATTCTGAAGGAGAATACGCATAATAAGATGTTTGTTGCCGTGGAGGATTCAAAAAATATATGGCGTCATTTGTGTAATACTAGCGTTTATGTGGGGCTTTGCACTCAATTCCAGAGCTTTTGCCTTATAATGCTCCTATGCTTACTGGAGACGATTAGCAGGTTGAAGTAGGTGCGCAGGCGTGGAAAGTACTCCAAACATTATACAAAAAAGCACTAGTGTGAAACATACAAGCCAAAACAAGCACATAGAAAACGAAAAGGAAATTTATTGTTTAAGAGTCCATGGGAATGACCTGTAATTCTTTCTATTTCCATCCCATTGCCAAGTTTGAGTACGTAGTTGTATTTTGTTATTCTGAAAAATGCTGGGGTAGAGGGCCTAGAATAGCGGCCGGATGATGTTATTAAGTACTGCCCAGAACGAAGTACATACCGAAAGTGTAAACACGGTTTGAGCGGCAAGCTAAAGACTGTTCCGATATATAAGACAATGCCCGTGATGGTAATCTTAAATGACGAATAAGGGTAAAATAACGAAGTCCGTATGTTGTTGATTGGGTGGTTCCAGCTTTGAGTAGGTAGGTAGTTAACGTACATATATGCACCAGTACATATACCACTTGAAAGAAAGCACTTGACTTGTGGGACCATCCAACAACATTCATTTGTGGGAATCTCTTTTTCGCTCGTTTTTTCGTTGCATTCTTCTAGTCACTCTTTCAATCTTACAAAAAAAGTCGCTGCGCGTCTATTTCCATCAACTTTCTCTACAACTTCAAGCAAATAAACAACTTGCCCTTCGCTGCTAAAGACCTCAATCCCGCAACCATGAAACTGCATCACCTAGCCCTCCCTCTTCTCCCCCTCGTCTCAGCCCACACGATCTTCAGCAACCTCCATATCAATGGCAAAGATGCAGGCCAAACAACCGGCGTGCGCTACAAAACCACTACGCCCAACAACGCTCCCCTAGAGGACCTCACCTCCTCTTCCCTAGCCTGCAACGTCAATGGCGACGCGGGCGTGCCCAACCTCCTCGAGGTCCCCGCAGGCGCAAACCTCACCTTCGAATTCAAGGCTAGTCTTTGGGACAAATCGAAGCCGCGCCTTGAACCTGGCCACAAGGGTCCCTGCGCAGTGTATTTGAAGAAGGTAGACAATGCGCTGACGGCGAAGGGGAGTGGGGATGGGTGGTTCAAGATCTTTGAGGATGGCGTTGATGAGAAGGGAGCGTGGTGTACGACGAAGTTGACACCAGATGGAAGGTTGAACGTGAAGTTGCCTGAGGGATTGCAGAGTGGAGAGTACCTTGCCAGACCGGAATTGTTGGCGCTACATAATGCTTTGGAAGGTATGTTTCGCTTCTTTTCTTCTTCCTGCCCCAGCCCTCCCACCATGAATTCAACACTGGTATCTTCTTTGATGAAGCATCATTGTATGACACCGAACAAAACGGAATGTAACTAACAATCCGGTCTCTCTTGACGTGCAGGTCGCCCGCAATTCTTCACCTCGTGCATGCAAATCAAGGTCTCGGGCACCGGAAACCTCGTGCCAGAGTCCACAGTCAGCATTCCGGGCTACATCAAGAAAGAAGACAAAAGTGTGACGTTCAATATTTACTCTGGAAAGACTTCCTCATACACCATGCCTGGCCCTCAGATAGCGAAGCTTGTTCCCGCACACAGCGGAAAGAAGACTGTACGGAATGTACACGGCCCCAGGGATGAGTAGGGAGGCTTCAGTCCTGGTAGGAAGTTATGCGTGATAGGATCGGTTCTTGCATGTTTGTGTATGATATGGCATTTTTTCTTGGTTTGACCGTGGAATGGTAGAGATAAGGAAAGCCATGGTTTTGCCTGGGATTGTAGTTTTCTGTTCTTTCCCTCTGAACTCTTGTGCTTGAGTCCATGGCCCTTGTTTTCTAAAAATCTTGAAGAACTCGAATATGCTTCGTGGAATATTAAAATCGCTCAATTCTCGATCCTTGGGTGATATACCGCCGTACAATTCCCGTGAAAACTCAAACGTACAACGCATGAAGACTTAATAGAACAGCTATCGTGGCCAGAAATGCGGCAATATAATTCTAAAAGCAATAATGATGCAACCAAATGCTGCTTGTTGATGGCTTTTTATTTTTCTTTTATCATATAAGGCCACAGCTCTCAGTGGCATGAATCAAGGATGGATCTGTATAGAAATCCTTTTGGCTTAAAGTCAATTTCGCTGCCATTTATTTTCTAATCGCACAATAACTTTCATTCGGGGCAGTTTTGCTAATTCCCTACGACTTAGTTATCATCTATTTTGCCTCCCTCACATCTGGAGGCTCTATGGACACAGAATGGTCTACATGATCATACAGTAATGTTTCAGTTTATTGTAGAACGTGGTTTTACAGGCTACTACTTTGTGCTACTTAGTTTCCGCCCTGGCCATGATTCACTCAACGTCTTCATCCAGTTTCTAATCGAGCGAGTAACTCCCTAGACGTAATTCAGTATCAAAGGCAAGCAGCTCGCGATAGAAATACTCAGCGACTCGTGCACCCCCCTCAGTCTTTTCTTCGTTATCCTAGGTATCGTCTTCCCTATCATACCAGCTGTATGGACGAGAACTGATAGGGAGCCCTCCTAGATCATTCTAATCGATCATCGTGACTTCATATTCCAATGCCTCCTGCATTGTTTCATCGAGCGGTCGGAAAGCAACGTTCTCTATGGACAGATCGTTGTGAGTGAGAACATAATGATGTTAAGTCCCGAAGATTGAACAGAATCTAGTATAGTGATATCGGTTTCAAAGAAATGAGTAAACACATAACGTATTATTAGATTACACTCATATTCATCGTTCTTTTAAAAGGACAGAAATCAATGTTGTTAGTTAAATTGGTAGGTAGGTTCTCGCCAGTTTCCTGCAGTCATTAATGGGAACACTGGAAATCCTACACGGAGAAGATAGACTTGCAAAACGGAAAGGTATGTGTAAGCCAGAAAACCCCAATGAATACTAAGTCCAAACCGTACGGATGTGGAAATGGTGCCTTCACCTAGCTAAACATAGCACTGAGTGCTGAGGTGGGAAAGAAGTAAGATCTAGAAAGGGCAGTGAGTAGTCAGTAAAGCAAGCATACTCGTATATTTTATTAATTAACTTATCTACGACGACATTTGCCCATATTTTGAAGGTCAAAAAAGATAGAACTACCTCTTGAGGATACTGGAGGGTCCGGACTGATACCAAATCACGTGACCAGGACCAAGAACGCATTTCCATACAGAACAAAGTTCGAAACAAGCCTAGGTGGCTTAGTTCGAGAGACCGGACAAAATTTTGCGGACTACATGTGTGGTTCTTTGCGCGAGGCGGGAGTTTGATCTTGCCGTCACACGTCGAATCCACTTTCCTGCTCCCCACATTTCTATTTTTACACACACTGCGGATCGGACATGTCAACTTCTGCGTCATGCCTTTTCACACTATAGCAGCAGATTGTGGCTATTACTTTCCTAGTATAGCAATAAATATGCTTTGCCTTTTTCGAATACGCCGCCGATACGTCCACTATTTCCAAGCCAAGTGGATTTTAGAGGCTGCACGGTGCTGCATAGTATAGTGAAATGTTACCTTGTACTACAACGTAGTCATTTCTTCCCGAGCATGTCACCGAGTAGAGAAAAATAGAATGGTCGCCGAAAACATTCACCGTTCTTTACTGCATTTGTTGTAGAGTACAAAATGAGCAGTGGCGCCATCATCTCACGATGTCCACGCTCGCGCGGGCTGCGCACACTGTCGCTGGATTATGTTTCGAAACAAAAAAGGCAGGAGCGCGCGATACGGACATGCTGAAACGAGGTGTTGCTGTGGCGATGATGGAAATGTCCAGTTTTACTTTACCGCGGGGTTTCGTTATCCGATTGTACGCGGGACGACCGTGCAGTACGACCGGAGCTTTCAGGCCATTGACACTTACTATTGTGTATTTACCACACAGCAAGATTCGAAGTCCGTATACTGTAGAACATTCAGTTAATGGTAGTGTTGCGTTAAAAATTTTCCTATTGTCGACTTGAGAGAAATCTTGACAGGGAGATTCCTATCTGGATTGGGTCATGTTGTGCTAGTCCCAACAGGAGTGGGTCTGATTAGTTTTGGTAGGTATTTCGCACTGTTTAGAGCGCGTTGAACAACGCATGAATCCACAAGACGAGCACGCTATTGCAGGCGAGCTTTCTTTGTCTATTTTTCGACGCTTGTCTCGCTTTTTACCGCACCTGCTTTGCCTTGCCTTGCTCTGCTTCGCTTCGGCTTACCGAAGGCCACTGTATCTTGCCTTGTTGATTGACGTGTCAATGCAAACAGGGCAGATTTCGACGGGGTCTGGTGCAACTCTGACAGTCAGGTCTCTGATGCCTGAAGCTGTGCTATGCTGTGCTGCGCTGCGCCGTTTTACTGCGCTCCAAATACATAGGTATGCTGATGTTGTTCTGAGGCTGAAAGTGTGTACATGCGGCGCAGCCCTGCGACCCAAGAGCAGAAGACGTTGAACGGGTGGTCATGAGACATGCGACCACTGCTAGACAATGTTGGATTCGCAAGTTTAACCTACATACATACGTAACCGGTTTGCTCAGTTAATGCTCAGTACTATCCATCATGCCATGCTTCTGAGTTGCTTCTATTTTGCAAACACACCTCCATGCTACGTATCACTCTTGCGATGGAGAACATGAGAATTCGCCATCAAGGGCCCAATCCCACACCCCCCGCGCCCCTGCCTTCCCTGCCCTGCTTTGCCTCCACGCCATCCCAACATCGCCCCTACGATTCTTACTCCCGCCCCCAAATTTCGCATCACAGCCCTAGCGGGCGGCTAGCAGGGGACCCCAGTACAAGCCATGAGGACGATCGGCCGCTAATGCAACCTAAGCAAAAGAGGTATAGCCTCGCATGCACCGCTTATTTCGACCGCTGACCAATCGCATCAATTGATTCTCTCGTGCATTTGGCCCCCTGTTGGATCATATCCAACACTGCTATCATGCTGTTGTAGCTTTATTACTGCATCCTGTATGTACGCTGCTGCGTGCCGTGTGGGATGTGATACACAGTGGCTGAAATGGTTCGTCAAATCAACCATCGACTCCCTAGGTGTTGAGCACCAGGACAACGCATGATGCCCAGCCCTCCAGTGAAGGCGGGTGGGTATTTGGAATGGATGTGCAGGCAATGCAAGCAGGGCGTTTCGCCTACCATTACCGTTGCAGTGCGTATGTTTGATCAACCGCTTTGCTCCTTTACTACATGCATTAGTAGCCAGTTGACGGGACAAGGAGGTTTTTCGGCCGTAAGTCTAGGTCCTTTTTGGCCCCTTTACATCCAGACTAAGAAAAGGATTTTTGAATGCTCGCACGATATATGATGCCATGTGACACGTTAACTATATCAAAGAGGAGGCGGGAATAGGAGGTGGGGTTTGGCACGAATGACTATTTCCGCGTTGGGGAGTAGTGTAGCGTAGTGCATGCCGTAAGAGATAATTCGCTTGCATCTCGAATCCAATGAAGAGAGTATGTTGGTCAGCGCTTATCTGGGAAATCACCGTACTTCTTCCTAAATCCTCTGCTTCTTGATTCTATTGGGTACCGTGTAAAAAGTGAAGCCGAGCTGATAAATCGACTACTACAAACAGGTTGAACGTTGCGCCGCTGGCTCAATCGGAAGTTCGGTGGTATTTCCAAGTTGGGTGTCCAGCTATGGGCCAGTATCTTACATGTAATACTATATTACCGGCTTTGGTAGTATGCACATATGTATGGGGGCGAGACAAGGTTTATCGAATGCTATGGCGGTCTGACCCCGCCCGCTTACCCGCTCTTGCATAGACTTACATTGTTGAAGTCGATGGATTTTTGCACGCTTATTTGTTCTCGTGTGCGGGAGGAACCACCCCCAGATGACCCCGATGATGACAGAGCTAGCACCCAAAATAGTGAAGGTATTGTGATATTCTTGAGTGCATTTGAGGTCAATAGCTTACATTTTGGTAACCCGTCAATCTGCTTCGCCTTGAACAAGTTTCCTAAGAAGAGTAGTAACTTACAGAAGAGGAAGAACGTCGCGCACAACTAGATATTGAAAAGATAGATGACTGATATTCTGAACCCGGCAAAACAAAGTACTGCATGCTACGTGCAGGCTGGATGTAAGGCGCGATGCCGCCGCGCGGGCCGCCAGGCATGCGCAAGCCAACTACCATATGCTTAATTTGATCCCCGAGGGATACAGTGATGCCTAAAGAACGTTGATCGTGACTTGTGAGTGTATGCACCGCTCTATAGTCCTATAGGACGCCTTGACCGCCAATTTGGAAGTCTTGCATGTATTTTATGTTGGAACGAGTTAGATTCTACTGCATAGTGGACCAATGGGTATACCACTGGGAGATACTCGAGAGGCATTTGATGTCTATGCACCAGGTATTAGGTGAGATTTGGTCGGCTGAAAAAAAAAGGGATAGCTCCAAAGATGTCCTTTCCGGACAAAAACAATCACACACGTATAGCAAATGCATTCCATTTTCTTCATACAACCCACGTAGCTAATAGTACGTACATTCAAAGGCTCTGCGCTAGTTCACTAACTATTCGCCTATATCGTATACTTCCTTTCCAGGCTAGTATTGTGAGACCCAGAATGTAACGAAATTAACTATTGTTAGTAACTAAAGGCAACGAAGTAGACCAGTGCTTTTGAACCCGCAATTCTAGCGCGCCCTGGATTATTCCGAGTCCCCGAGCAAACTATCCAGTGGGGGCGTATGTCACCGCTAAACCTAACCGGCAGTCGGCAACCTTGCTCTCCAGCTGCGCGCACAGTCAAAGCTGCATAGCGTTCCAAGAAGAGCATTATACCTATGAAGAACGGTAAACGCAGAACTAAGTAAGCCAGGACCGATCTTTGGGTCCGATTGTGCGTAATGGCGAGTCGAGCTAGTATTTGCGTATTTGCGACTCTGGATGGGAGCGTGGCGGCGGCGGGGCACCGTTCAGCTAGTTAGCACTTGTAGCTTCCCCTGAACGATTGCATGCGGCGTAACAACCCGAATGAATAAAGTCATCACGGTAGAAATGTGGCCCGTCGAGGGACCGACCGGTCGAAAGCCAACCGACCACGCCGCCGCCATCAATCCCTCACAATTGTTCCAGAAGCAAAATGGAAGCAAACTAAACTGACGCCTCGGAAAGCTCAAGCAAAAAAGAAAAGCGACCTCGTGTTTTCCCCTCTAGCTATACACTATCCCTTAAAGAATATTTGAATGTATGCGGTACGCACTAGGAGCATTTTACTCGTTTTCGCCCGTGGGCCGTCGGTCGGTCCGCCTTGCGCGCATTCCTACTGTAAAATCCCTATTGATCCTTCTGGAGTTCTTCCCCTCAAAACCATGTTTTCGTCGAACTTGACCCCCAGCAAGGGGGTGCGTGTGGGTGGTTGCCCGCGCGCGCACGGTAGCGGAGGTTGCTTGTCCCTGTTGTCCGAACTCATGCCCAGGTTTTGTACACAGTAGGTTGGTTGGTGGGCGGTTAGTTACGGGAGGTTGGTAATTTTACTTGTATGGGTATTTTGATCGTCAAGAAGGTGGTGGTATGCCATCTTCGCTCTTGTATGGGCAATGTTGCTCTGTGGACGAGCAGGTAGCAGATCCCTTATACGCGTATTTACTATGGTGGGGAAAGATTGGCCTAGTTCCGTGCATCGAGTTCCGCAACGTGGTTCCTTGTTTTATTTAGGAAATGTTTGAGAAGGGGAGTATGAGTGCGTGGTTGCGTGTGCTGTGCTGCCTACTAACCCTCCCGTTACGTACGGACGGTTACACAGTTGCAGCGGGCTGGTCGCGCGTAACTAACCGTATGGTATTGGTGGCATCGTTTAGCACCACTCCCTAGTCTTACATACCTATCGCCGCAAGCTGTCGTACGGGACAACACCAAACCGCGCTTATTCACCTCAATTGCGGGATGGAGAGTGATATGTGTGACTGTGAGGGCGTGATCTCGGGCTGTCGGGCTGTCGGGTTCTCGTTTTTGCCCTTGCGGAAAAGAATGCTATATGATGTTCTTCAGACCACTCCCTTGGTAATGATAGAAAAGAATCAGCCTCGTACATTATTAGCGATACGTGACACAGCATTCCTTCTCCGACATCTACTAATCATCTTCTTTGTTCCTTGCGGGATGGCGCGCGGGCGCACATTATGCACCAGAGAGGGTAAGGTAGTAAGCTGGGAGACCCAAGTTCAGGCCCCCGACGCTAAAGTTAAATCAGCGACGAGAGACCACACCCCCGGCCGGATTGTTTTGTTTCAGAATTCGCCTCGACAATGCGGCGGCACTCAGCCAGCGAGTACTGTTAGGCTCGTTGGCGCACCCGTGCTTCTGTTCGCTGTGAAGACGCTGTGGTACGGGCGTGGTGCCAGCAAACTCCGGTGCCGGCAACGTTGCCAGTTTGTTTGGTGTGTATGTGGGAGGAGTCGTGCTACCATGATATGTTCGTTTTGAGCAATTATTTTGCAGGTTGTTGCTATGGTGGTTGTTCGTGATATTATTGTTGGATCGCATCGGGGACGTGGGGAAAAGCGCACTGTGGGACCACAACGTCATAAATTGTGAGAATAAAAAAAACGAATGTCTAGATTGTGAATATTCCTATGTACAGAGAGAAGAAACCAAAAACGTGTCATAAAAATCGCTATGCAAATGTAAACAGCAGGACTCGGGAAGTATGGCCGCGAATCCGTCCCATACCCCGTCCATTCCCGTCGTAAAGTGATGAACTATGGTACCAGACTCGAGGCTCAAGTAGCCGTGACCCATAAAAAAATAGAAAACTAGTCGTGCGAGTGAATGCGGAGAAATAAGAATAAACGCCATGGGCATGCAGAAAGTGAAGGCTATGAGCCAGCGGTCCCGCTACTGGCGGAATGTTTCGTTAAGACAATCGAAGCAAGATGGAATGCGAAAGTTGGGTATCGTGTAAGACGGTAATGAAGAGTTCGACGAACGAAATGCGTGCCGCTCTCGTTGGGATTGTGCATGTAGTTCCAGTGGTCAATGTCGGAACTTCCGAGGGACTAGTGTCCGAGTCCGGTAACCTGCGCGATCCTCTACGAAGAGTGAACCGATTTGGGAGCGGCGGCGTGGCGAGATGCTTTCAAGTGAATCCTCTTTACGTGATCTCTCTGTAGGCGTTTCGTTAGCATACTGAGGTTATTGCTTCGGGCCGAGAGAGAAAAACCTACCATGTTGTCTACTCTGCTGAAGACGCGGTCGCAACCATCCCAGTCGCACAGAACGCCCGGGTTGTGCTTTGCCTCGTGCCTTGCCAGATCTTTCTTGCTGGAGAAGCCGCCACCCGTTGCTTGAGGGCACCCTTCGTGTCGGCAGAAAAAAGATTTCGTATGTCTCTTGTGATGCTTTCGTAGGTCACATCCACGTGTAAAGACGGCTCTTGATGTGCACCCAGGGTATGCACAGCTCCAGGTTCCGTTCTTGTTGGCGAATCCATAGTTGCGAAGGTCGGGCGAGCCTGGTGACATTGATCTCGACATTGATGGTGGCGATCGGTCACCAGTGCTTGTGGAGGCCATGCCTAATGAGGAAGCCGAATGTGAGCGTGCCGGGCGGTTGATCAGTGGTTGGGAGAGTAACGCTGCCTCTGGCACTAATGCCTGGCCAGGAGACATGACGGAGAGTGGTGGGTAGGAAGAGTAGGTAACGTGTGTTTGAGGCATGGCTGGAGGTTGCGAATTCCAGTAGTTTGGCGCGGGGTAAGGTGAGCTGGGTACTGATCGGTAGTCTTGGGTAGAGGGATACATCTGTCCGAGTCCCGGTTGTGGTGTTGAAGGTACGCGGTGTGTCACCTGGTGTAGTGGTGGGGAGTACATGATGCTAGGAGGTGACTGGCAGGTGCTAGAAGGGAAGAGATGTCCCATGTTCTCGTCTGGCGACATATAGGCCATGTCTGGGTCGTGTGTGAAGAAGGTGGTCATGATAGGCTACGCAAGGTGTCCAAGTGTAAAGGGAGTGAGAAGGAAGAAAAAAGACAAGTTGTTCCAAGTTTGGGGTATTGGTTGTCAGATAGGGTTCAAGTAGGCAAGAGGATGATGATAAAATAGATGTCGTGACTAGAGGGGTTTGTAGAGATATTGTATATATGTGGAAGAGGCCAGTGCACAAGAACCGGTCACTCTGATGAAGGGGAACTAGTCCAAACCGTATCCGGATTAGAGTGGAAAGGGCTGCTATGACGGCGGATGTATAAACTTAGTCACACAGTGTCTCCGTAGAAATAAGGCTGAGGGTAGGTACTCGAGAGCTTGGACTCTTTTGTGGCGGTCGTGGCGGAGTAAGTGATGCGATGTCTCGCAGTTGAGGCCGATTGGGATGTGATTGGTCCGTGACTAGGCCTTAATTAATTCGAACTTGAACAGAATGCTGCGCAAGAGACACAGCGATACTTGGAAGATAATGTAGATCTGAGGCTCAGAATTCAGCAGCTTATGGCAAATGTAGAAGTAAAAAATGGGGGGTGGATCATCCTCTAGCACCAGAAACTAAGTAATGATGATAATCAAAAAATAGAAGCGGACTAGGAGGTGCGAATGTGGGCAGCTTTTGGCGATGCTTGCAAGTTACCATCCCCTGCTGCCCATTCTTTGGGTCCTGGATCATACAGACAGGACCACTTAGTCCAAGCGCATGAGTTGTTCAAGATTCTTGGGCGCTTGAGTGAGCCTTGGGTGGTGTATGGGGGTACCCTGCATGATGCAGAAATGCCTGCACGGTACCGCCATGGTGGGAGTCGCAGAGAAGCTTTGGCGTCTCTAGCCCTGCCTACAGGTCCGACGGGTAGGTCCAAGCAGCGTGCAATCAAACGGCATCATCTACGCCGTACGGGCACACGGGCGTTTGTCGCGACCCTGCCGGACATGCGCTATGGGGTTGGTTTGTAACTATAATCGATGGAAGGTTTCTAGAAGCGTTCTGTGGTGCGCGCCTTAACTTAATCCAACTGGTAAAATCGTTCTCGGAGCTGATTTCAGAGCTTCGGGGACAATGTGGCACAACGGTCAAAGTCGAGGAAAACGTGAGATCACGCAGACCAGCCCCTTGCGCCGTACGCAGTAAGACGCCATCACAACGCAGTAGCACCAGTGCATTCGACAGAGGGGGACGGCAACGAGCAGGGCAGAGCAGGGCACTGCAAGGCAGGGTAGAAGAAGCGGTTCCACCTTCGTACGTGGCACGTGATGGGCTGGCCGATCGCAGCACATGTCGGCGATGTAATAATAAGCCCCGTTTAACTAGCGTAGTTAATCATGGCCTTTGGCCATACTAGTTACCGCCAATTCAGTGGTACTAACGGCATTTACCATCTCTACGGCACGGAATGTATTTTGGAGCCGATGACCGAATTTCTTGCAGCAAACCACCCCAATGTCTATTAGGTCCCTACTATCAATATGGGGTGGAATAAGCATTGATCGGGCTATGGACAAAATGCGCAGCCTCGCTCTTCAAAGTACTATACGGTGAAGTGTCAAAAATTTAGTCATCGAAGTCTGAATCATCGGGTTTCATAGGGTGTGGTTTTACAGCAGAACCACCGCCACTCGAACAGGTATTACAGCGGTCTAGGATTTCATTTCGAGGCTCTTGTTCGAGTCAGACGGGCGCAATCATTACTCTAGCCAGGCGTGGTCACTGATGGACTAAGTGAGATGAGGAGATGGAGGACGCCCGCCCTTTGGGTCTTCGCCAAGCAACCAGCAGCTTTAACGTGCCGCCTCCTGCGCCGTCCAGCCATCGCATCCATCCATTAGCCTATGGGCCAACGAAACCCATGCATCATGATAGTTTTCGCTGTGCCTTTTGGCTGCGGCGGTTCGTGTGTCCGTCTCCAGTTCACATGATCTTGGCTGTGGTCGAGAGAAACATGGCGAACGACGGGAATCGAATCGAACCCTGAGGGGGCCAAAAAATACAACACTAACCCCCGTGAACCCAGCGGTAGGTCCATCGAAAACAAAAGCCATGCATTCCCAGCGTCAACATTGTCCTATCGTGAGCCCTCTTTCGCAGATTGGCACAGATAAACCAACAAAGTATAGTATGCAAGATGCCACATGCTTTGAGAGTTCGTGTTTCCGTACTGACGGTATCGCACAGCGGAAGTTGCCGCCGATGACATGTTGCTGCAGGTTGGAAAAACGTGCCGTGCTAGCCTACAGTGGGGGAATTAGGAATTTGCATCATAGTTTCAAAGTACGACAGTCAGTGGACGTGTACGCGTATGCTTCGGCAGTGAATGACATGCCGTTTGACAGCACCGGGAGAAATCCCTATAGAGTCAAGTGAACGCAGACTATCGTGGAAGATCACCTCGACCCGTCACTCGCTTCGTCTGCCGACCCCCGAAATTGCAGCGCCGGTAACAACAGATCGGCGGTGGTCTGCTAACTAACAATCAGGACTGAAAAAGGGCCTTTTGATATCACCACTGTCTGTCACCGGTGGCAGATGATAGGATGGTCCACCTATAGCCCGCCGATGAAACCCTTTCTCGGTACATAACCCATTGACCGACCGAATGCGCGGGCAGCCACGAGGCAAGGCGAGACACCTCGCCGACGAGGTTCTTTGGACGTCACGCCCAGACATTTTGCCCATCTCTAAGTAATCAGATCATTGAATAGATTAAAAGAGATCCACGAGTAGTGTACCGAAAAGGCCTGGATTGCTTGCTTTGTAAACCAGACTCAACACCTGCTGTGTATGGTACCCTTCTGCCAACGCAACATCAGCTTGGCAGCCCCCAAATTCCATTTCCAAAGGGAAAGAGTTTCGCTCGAACTGCCATCATGAATCGCTCGTCCAATGTTGAACGATTCTCTCTTGAGAGTCAATTGATGTCTCCATCATTCACAAATTCGACACATGATTCAAAGTCACGTGTATTACCCGCTAATGCTCCGACATGTCAAACTGCCAGCACCACCCGTTCCCGCTCTAAATTTGGCCATACCCGCAACTCGCTCAGCCCTGCCCAGAATCGCCATCCATCCTCAAACTAGTCACCAGTATGAAACACCGCGGGCGCGGGCGCCAGTAGAGAAAAGTAGGTTCTGACGTTGTCAGGCCTCCAAGGCAGATTTACATCACATCATCCGCCGGCCGGCATCGTAGACAAACTCTCGGGTAGCTATCGAATACGGTAACAATTGAATCCTTCTGTCGTGGCCCGCAACAATCCTCAGTCCCAAACAAGCTTACTGTATTCATAGTGTAGATGCGATCTGAATAGGAAAAATTGATGCCGTCGTCTTTACTTCCTGAGCCTCGTTCGCCAACTTTCGTGCGTAAAGAACCCTTAATTGCGACAAAAATATAAACAATGACCTTGATGATTCTCCCTCTAGTGAACAATGAAAGACCCGAAAGCGAACTCCGACTCAACATTCCCCCAAGTATGCACTAAGCAAGCTTGCTCGCCCTTAAACCACAACAAAGTTTCGCCAGCGCTACGTTGCATGCATAGAGGCAGTAACTAAGAGTACCAGAGCCTCAAAACTTTCGCTTAAGCAGTACCCACCCGGCCATATTCTTAGCACCCTTTTCCCCATCTGCACGCGCGTGAGCGGTTCTTGCTAAAAGCATGCACGACACCAGCCAAGCGGAGAATGAGCAGCAGCGCGATCGTTGGGGTGGGTGGGTGTGGCGAAGCCTCGATTTCTGAAACCGTCAGCGAGGCTCTAGTGGTGGCCGTCGCGTTGTTCGGAGAATTTCATCGTTGACATACCGCTCCATACTATACTATACCTGGTACTGCGACTAACGGACTACGATTGTCATTCTCAAACGCTGTTGGCCCTCGCGTTTTCCGTTTCGGCGGTCCGAGGAATCACCGCTTTCTCTGAGGCTTTCCTTTGGGCGCATAGGTATCATCGTATGTATGGCATTGACTCTCCGCGTGTGTGTGTGCGCGCGCGCGTATGTGCATATTTTTATCTGTACGTTCTGGACAGTTAGTTGGGGGTTATGCGAGATGGTCGAATTTGGTAAGCGTTGCGATGTAGTCTCAAGTGCTGTCTTTAACGGATTTAAGCTGGGAGGATTTCTTGGTATTACTATACTATGTGCAAGTTTATACGAACCAACTACCCACTGTTTCTTTTGTCGATTGTATTCAGACCAGACGAGGTGAAAAAAATCAGATAGTACAGAAGTCCTAGTCATGAACGTTCACCTTCTTCCATTCCACTAACAAGATTTCGATATTTACAGACACCACCCTCTATCAAAGAACGCAAGAAGCGGACAATTCGTGTATCACCACCGTATACAATACCGATCCATCCTCCTCATTAAACTTCATGCTCAGCCTTCCCTCGTCCCTCATATAAATAGCTCACTGGCCACCCCCATCCTATGTCTCAAATCCACAAACACTTACAAGGCAAACAACCCCCTACCACCGCCACCCCAAGCCTACAACGGTATGCAACACACGTCAGATAAAACTATAAGCCTCAATCTGCAGAACAACAACAAAAACAACACTTGTCACTTACTATGTCTCCAAAATAGTGACCCCGAGTTGTCTTCACACGCATGCATGTATCCGCACGTCCCGGTCCAGAGGACGGCGGATTGTGTATGGATTACGAAGGAGTGAGTATGCAGTACGGAGGAGTGAGTATGCAGTACGCAGGAGTGAGTATGCAGTACGCAGGAGTGAGTATGCAGTACGGAGGATGAAGGATGTGACTTACACTGGAACGTTGACCCACACGCACACTCACACACACGTGCATGCATGCATACAGTTCAGAGGCAGACTTAGGTTTGAGTGAGATGAATGATTCGTTCAGTAGACACCTAGCCAACACGAGGTCCTGCGTATTCGTGCGAGAGAGAGATGTTGGATTGGTTTTGTGTGTGTGTGTGTGTGTGTGTGCGTTGTGGGATTGGGGAATGTGACTGCAGGTGCGATTTGCACGCGCGCGCGCGAAGGGTGTGTTGGGGAGAAGGACTTGGAAGGATGTATGCAAGGAGTAGGGGAGAGACATGTTGTGTATGAATACGTAGGATGTTGGTTTTTGCCTTCGTTACGGTTTTATCGTTTGTCATTTTGGGGGGTTTTAGAGTGGGTTCTAAAAAATAGGTGATTGTTGCTGTTAGAGTAATTATTAAGGTGGATTTCATGGAATTAGGACAAGATGGTCTCTTTCCCTTTGACTTTTTGTTAGTCTCAGGCGTGCACAGAATAAGTGCCTAGGCAGACAAGGCAGTTTCGAAGATTCCAGATATGGAAAACGTGTAGACAACTCGAGAAGCAGGCCCAAGATCTATCCATTTGCCCGAGCAAAAAATGATTGGTTTTACTTTGAAGGGGAAAACGATTGCGTTTCTTCTATTCGAAGTGGGATATCCTGTCTTTATGCGCAGTCTAGATCTGTGCTAGAGATCGGTTGTGAAGAAGTGCTGAAGTCCTATTAGTATAATTTCTCTTTTCCCACGTGGAGCTTGCTGTATTTCAATGTTGCCATTTTCTTTCTTTTTGAGAATGAGACTAGTTTGGATTTTTTCGATATTCATTCATCTAAATTATCTAAAACACTTTTTCCAACTCAGCTTATAAGTTATAAATGTAGTATATCACATTATATCCAAAGACTTAAAATATACACACGCGTCTATTTCCTCCATCAACTACAAACAACAACCCTTTTAAACACAGAAACCCACAAAAAAAGCCCAGTATCCAACACCACCCAGTATTCACAAACAATCCCACCCAAATCCCCGTCTCGAAAAAGTATCTTTCCCTCACTACTCCCTTCGTCCTTTCTTTCCCCTTTTCTTTACCCACCACTAAAACATCCCCAAAAAGGTTCCACACAACCTTCCACAATATAAACTTCTACCAAGCTCAGAGACACAAACTATCACTCCCTTTCTCCTACTTTCCTTCCCTATCTCTACTCTCTATCCCGCGTATCACACACGTAGATACCTAAATCCACATCCAAAAATCAAACCAAGCCTGCTTCCCCCCTCTCGTCCCCCACTTTACAACCCTCTTCTTCACAATCAGCGTACGAATTATCTTCTCACATGTTCCAACATTATAATTTTAACAAGATGTTCTCAGAGTATTTTCCAACGCTTTTGTTGTATTCCTGTTCCTTTACATAACCCATACGTAAACTAAGTCAACCAAAGCACGCGCCTATACACGGCATCTTCGCCCTAACGTATCTACGTACGTACGTACCGTTAAAGTCCGCCCCAACCCTACCATCTCAACTGTCTAGTATACTATTGTTTTTCGCATCCCACCAACCCCACTGGCCGTCTATGTTCAGTATTCCTTGAATGCGATATTTGCGCAGATCAAAGTATTTAGAAATCTTATCGTTAGAGGAATTAGGTAATTTGCAGACATATATATAACCCCCTTACCTACTGCTGTATAATATTAACATGTGGAAACTAAAGAAAAGCCACTGGATGATGCATACTCATGTTCGCTCTACCCCCCAAGAACAAAGGACTCGATGCACACATATATAGCCTCCAGACTTCATATACATCGGTTTATCATTAAACCTAACCTTTCCTTACACTCCCATCAATACCACAAGAAAATTTAAACTCCTCCTCCCCAACAACAAACCCCCCTCCCACAAGCCCCCCTCCCCCCTCAAATAAAAACCCACCCGCTTCACCGCCAAACGCTAAGTACATACTCACGTCACCTCCCACCCTACATACACTGCGCCGCACGGATGTATGTATGCGTGTGTATACCCCCCCCTAACTTCTTACTCACATTAAGTCACTACAAACCAATACGCCAAGGCGCAATAGTGAGACTAGTGCGAAGTAACATCACAGCACAGCGCAGCGCAGCGCAGCGCTACACAGCATAGGGCTGACGCCGATGCGGAGTGGCGAAACGTGCTCATCACTTCCGTATTGATGTATACATGTGTAAATGTATATGTATAGGTATAGGCACGTGAAAAAGGAGATGGTTTTTGGGAGGTTTACGTTACACTGCATTGGATTGCATTGCACTGCCTCGGTTGAGTGGGGGGGAGGGGTGGGTATTTTTGGTGTTATGTGTAGTGCAGGACTGAGGATGTAGGGTGGTGATTGGTGTGACGGGGGGTTGGGATTGTGGTACTGTGACACGGTGTGGTGCTACGTTATGGTGTGATATGGGAGAAGGGGGGTGTTTGGAGTTTGTGGGAGGGGAATAGGGGGTAGGGATGGGTTGGTATTGGTATATGTGTGTAGAGTTCTGGAGAGCGGTAGATTGGGGGAAGATGGAAAAAGTTCGTTATGGGAGTGGTATTGATTACTATGGCGACGATGTTCATTCATTTTGCACGGGAGTGGTGGATGGAGGAGAAAAAGAATATTGATTGCATTGAGGATATCAAATAGGGGTATATTGAAGATGCGCGCGCATTGTGTTCTTCTTTTCATCGTCAGGGTCATTATGATGGGTGGGATTCCTCGTTTCTTGGTGGATTTTGTGACGGATCTAGTGCGTCTTTCTCCATTGTCGGGTAAATCTCCGTCTGCGCATTCTGCTCTCAAGCAGTGTATAGTTGCGTATAATTATCTTTTTCATGCTTTGATGTGACGTAATAGTCGAACTTCGAGATGGTCGAAGAGTTTGTGCATACGAGTAACCTAGGAAGGCCGGGTTCTCGCTCATCTATACAGATATAATTGTGCAAAAATAAAACACAAATCGCCAATAGCCTTCATGATTCAGGACAAAGGAGGAAAGGGATCAAAATAATCTGCGGGGTGACTAGCAAGCAGCCAAAACCCGTACATGATGCCACAGAACAAAGCTACGACGACAGCCTGGCCGACGTATTCTGTGGCTGTGGTTTCTTCGACTTCTATTTCGCTGGTGGTGGTAGCCGATGATGAGTGTGCATCGTGGTCTCGGTAAGGGGAGTAAGTGCCATAGCCCGGGGGTGGGCCGACGAGGAGCGGCGATGTCTCCGAGTGGGTTGCATCGTGATAGGAGGGGGGAGGCTCGTTGGGGGGCGGCGGAAGTTCATAAGTTGGGGGTGGTTGGTTAGGCCATGAGGCAGGCGGGCTGTAGGCTGGGGGATTCTGTGACTGTTGCCGTGGGGCTTGAATCAATGATCTGGACGTAGGTACGTTCGAAGTGGGTACATGTATGCGTACTGGTGGTAGTGGTGGTGGTGGTTGGGGCGGAGGATGGGTCATGTTGGGAGGTTTGGCATGGTGGTAGTGATGGAGACAACGCCGGGGCCTTTACATTTATGGTGTATTCGGTCTGTGGAATGCATGCGTATGTAGTAGATGATTGAATGGGTTGCGTTGGATAGCGAACGATTAGGCGGATGGCAGTAATGAGGTATGTACAAGTAGAAACGGTGGGACGTTATCGTGTATCATATCATGGCTCTGGATGGATGACATCTATGACATGACATTGATGGCGACTGGATCATGTGAAAGCGGCCGCCGGAGAAATGTGTCGCCGAGCCCCGCGCTGGTTCGGAACGGCCACCGGAAAGGTTATGTGCATGCAACACCCAACAACAGTCTATAGCCAACAAGAAGCAACTCTCGAGTCCGATTTACATATACTTCAACAAAAACAAAATGATGAAGCTGACTGACTGAGTGAACAAGCCTCGAGAGCATGCGACGGTTGGTCCCCTACGTAATTTGACTCCGGTGCCTAGCGACAGACAACAAGCAACGTAGCAACAACATCAAATCAATACAAAACAATCATCACTGCCTACTTACCTAATATACATCCAATTGTCTCAACACCAAGCATGCCCTGCCATGTCGCATGATCCCCCCTCTGCGCCTTCTGCCAACTTGCAGATCTTCTCACCCACCCTCTCCGTCTCCGGCCGCTCTTCGCCCTCGCCCCGAGTATCGCGCAACACGACCGAGGACAGCCTCCAGAAGAAAGACAAGATCTTCCGCCGTTATGCTGCCACGGTCGAACGCGCACTGGCTCTGTGGGACACTTCCCAGCAGGAGTGGGCCGACTACATCTCTTTCCTGGCCCGTTTGCTGAAGGTCAATACATCTCCAGGGATAGATACCATACTACCGACTTCATGCTTATACCGTTGTCCAGGCCCTTCAATCCCATCCCCCCAACACGCCCGTGATTCCACATAGCGATGCAGTGGCTCTGCGATTAGCGCAGTGCTTGAATCCAGCTTTGCCTTCGGGCGTCCACCAAAAAGCCCTCGAAGTGTACGACTTCGTCTTTGCCACCATTGGAGTATGCCTCTTCATTCACCCATTGCTTGCCCGCCCAATCATTGACACACTCACTGACTGATCTCGCACCAGAACGATGACTTGTCTCGTGACTTGAATCTGTATTTTCCCGGCCTAGCCACTGTGCTTTCCTTCGCTTCCCTCTCCGTTCGCCCATTGTTCCTCGGCGTGTTCGAGTCCCACATTCTTAAACTGCCTCCGCAAGCTCTCCGACCGCCGTTGAAAGCCATTATACTATCTCTGCTTCCAGGATTGGAGGATGAGACCAGCGAAGACTTTGAGCGCATTGTATCTGCGTTGGACAAGCTTCGGTTAGCCGTCAAAAGCCATCCCGATGAGATTTCAGATGCTAGAAGCGATGGCAGCTCGTCCCATTTTTGGCAGTGTTTCTTCCTTGCTGTCATTACGAACCCCTTTAGGAGGCAGGGTGCTCTAGCTTATCTAGTTCGACGCCTGCCCAAGTTCGGCACGCCCCAGAGAAGGCCTTCGACATCGGAACCCTCAGCTTCCTCTAACCTCCTGTCTCCAGAGGCTGTGGCAGCCATATCGCCAGAGCCTGGGCTACTCATTCGATGTTTCGAGTCGGGATTATCCGATGGCCAATTGCTGGTTCAGCGGGGCTTTCTGGACCTGCTCGTGACGCATCTCCCGCTGGATTCCTCCGTCCTGCAACAGCAAATCAGCAAAGAAGATCTGGAGCGATTGGCCGCTGCTGCCGCGGGTGTGGTATCAAGAAGGGATATGAGTCTGAATCGTAGACTTTGGGCCTGGTTTTTGGGACCGGAACCGTCTTCCACCACGGAGGGAAATGAATCAGTGACTTCCCCAACACAGGACAAGGCTATCGATCCATCTTCATACCATGCTGCCTACTTTTCGCGCCACGGCCTTCAAGCATTGACCAGAAGCGTATTAAAAATGATAAATCGGCCGAGTAAAATCCCCACTGAGCGAGCGCGCCCCTTTCGCGTCTGCCTTTCTCTCATGGATCGCTGGGAGGTTGGTGGTTTGATCGTACCAGAAGTTTTTCTACCAGCGTTACAAAGTATCTATTCGTACAGCAAGACCGCCACTCGAGATGAACTTGACGAGGTCATGCGTAGCGCAAGCACTTTCTTTGACGGTGTGGATAGCGGCCTGATTTGGGCCAAGCTTGTAGAACTGGTCACGTCGTCTTTGGATCCTAAAGCTAGCCTTCAGCAAGCGCTCGAGAATTTGAAATTGGCTAAGTTTGTTCTCTCGCGATTCAATCTGAAGGAAGAGGAAATGGTAGTCTACCACATGCCCTTGGCAGTCGCGTCAACCCTAGCGGCTCTCAATTCAAGATTTACAAGCAAGAGCACAATAAGCAGAGAAGTGACGGACCTCGCCTTTGAAATCACCGACTCACTGATACAACTCATTCCTGATCGAGCAATTAAGTCAGTCGCCGACACAGAAGAAGAAGAATTAGATACGGACAGCATTGACCGGCAGACCATTCTCCAAAAAGTCCAAGAATTCTATGAGGAGTCTCAGGGCAGCTTAGACGCTTCTGAACCCCCTTTCTCTGCGCCGCTATTAGGTCAATTACTTCTTCGCGAATCTGGAAAGATGTTCATTACGTCTATCACGCCTGGCTTTAGTCACACTACCGAAATACCCTCGAGGATTTTGTCCAATATCATATTCAAAGTGGTACATTTGACGGCTCTGGATGAATTGGATCCTTTTGCTGTGTTTCAAGGGCATCTTTCTTCGAGAGAAGACTCAGCCGAACAATCACCCCTGTTCTCACATCTCAGTGCCCTTACAACTGTGATCACAGCTTTGCAAAAAGCGAATCCTTCTAAACCTTACATCAGCGAGTCGTATATTGCGGAGCTCATCCATCCTCTTGTAACACATCTGTGGTGGTACCTTTCGCCATCAATGCCCAAGTACCATGTGGAGGCCGTCCGCTGCATTATTCAACTGCACACCATATCTCCTTCCACCCGTATGGTAGAAGCTGCCATTGCTTCCATCATCGCTGGACTATCGACTGCAACAGAACTCTCAGAGCCCGGTTCCTCTGATGCTGGCCATCGTTTTGCCGTGCTCTGGACTCATACCATGTACGAGTTAAGTCTGCAATCGGAAAATCGCGGCAGTTTTTCGCGTCGACACAGTGGGGCGACGACGCCACTTCCAGCTCCCGATGCAGTCAATTTCCAGTCCATTCTCACGAGACCATTACTACTTCTCTTGGACTCTCTGGAGGATGATGAATCAGAAATGGCCGGCTTTGTGAAGACGTGGCTACAGAATCTACCTAGTTTGAACAAAGTGCTGGAAGTTCTAGGCAGTCGCTTGCAATCTCTCCAGTGCCTCTCAGCCAGCGATAGTTTAATGCCTATCGCTGACCGACCAAATCCAAGCGTGCAGCCATATATCGATGATACGAAGGAGTGTTTGTATTATATGAAGCACATACACAACGTTCTAAAACAGCCGTCACACTACACATGGACAACTTTGGCTGAACAACAGGCTCCAGGTGCTTCGCAGTCTGAATCAAGAAGCTCTCTTCAGGAGTGGCTTGTCAAAACCAGCATGAGGACTCTTTCACTCCAGCTTGGTGAATCCCAGTCCACCTTGAAGCCTCACTTGCAGGATTTGTATCGCATTTCTGGTAGCGTCATAAACCAAATATATTCTAGCTCCATGGCTTCCAAGCTCCGAGAGCTCGAGATTGAAGTGCCACTAATGACCCGCCTCAAAACTGCGTCTCCTGCACTGCAAAGCCTCCTATTGAACGCCACGATACTCGCGCTAAAAGTTCGCATCATTCGACCTGAAGAGCCTCCCGTCGAAAGCAAAGGGCTAGGCCTCAATTTGGGACACAAGACAAGACTATCAATAAGTACAACCAGAGACTCGGTTGATGTGGAGCCAGCGCCGATACCTCCACCTCCTCAACTTGTGGACACGCTGAAGTATGGGTTCTCATCTTCCTCCAGCCGCCTCATTCTGGATGACTGGGTGCACTTCCTGATCGAAGTGCTTCCCCTCTTTGCCGATGCCATCTTTCAAAATCTGCTTCCGTTAGTGGAGTGCTTTTGCCAGCAGATAAACCAGACATTTAATCAGCTCAAGACACTTTTCCAATCACCCACGGTCACAAATATGTCCCCGGAGACCACCTTGATTTCGCTTGTCAATGGTCTCGAGCAGATTCTCGCCAGAGCCCATGATCGTCTTACAGTGCAGGAAACCAAGATAACAGCCAACAAAACCCCAGAAGTGCCACAGGGTTTCTTTGGAAATATGGTCTCTGGAGTGTTCACTTCTGATACCCAGCACACCAGGACCCCGACAGCAAACAGTAGGCTCACTGTATTGTTGTGCTTTCAGGACACAGTCCGGATATGCTTCGCGATCTGGTCGTGGGGAGGCTATGGGACGAAGGAAGGTTCGCAAGACCCGGCATCAGCCTCGTCCTTCGGTTATACGTCATTGCGTATGCGCAATCGTGCTAGACGGATTTTGGAACATCTTTTTGCCGCCGAAGCGCTGGAATGTTTGGAGACTTTGATCGTGCTGTGGGCACAGGCTCCAAAAGGTGACATGGAAGCAACGGCTGTCATAGGCTTGCTCAATGTTTTGAACGGGTCGAAACCACGACATACCATTCCGGCCATTTTTAACGCGGTGTATAGCCGTACAAATCCAAATGCGATGGACCAGAATCGAATGTCAACACTCACTTCGAACCTGTCCGAGATGGATCTGGTGTCTTTCCTGGTGGACTATACCAACTCTTTGGAAGACGATGCTATGGATGAGATATGGCAAGACTGCAGCTTGTTCCTGCGGGATGTTCTCGCCAACCCGATGCCTCATCGACAGATCCTACCGTCGTTGCTGGAGTTTACGGCTGTCATTGGGCAAAAAGTCGACAATACCAACTTTGGCGAGCAGCGAAGGATGCGGAAAGAACTTGCGGTAGGCTTTCTCCAGAGTTTCTGTGTTATGGATAGGGCTAACGTTTCTAGGACATCTTTCAAAGGATTCTCACTGCGGTTTTCACTACACGCTCCATGGGCTATCTCCAGGACCCGAGCCAGGTCACTTCTACAGAAAAGACCGTGCAGGCCACCAATGGAAGTCTTGGTCAAAAGCGAGCCACTGATGTCGTATCCGTGCTTAATTCCATAGTACCCAACCTCTCCATCATCTTAGTGGAAAACGACCGCGTGACCAACGTGGTCTCGAGTATCGCGACATCCGTGATCGGGCCTACCTTCCGCGCAAAGTCCTTCCCCGAGAACGTATCAGAAGGAATCCTCGATCTGCTCCAGGCCCTAGTAAGAGTCGCCCAGGGCAACAAAATCTGGAAAAAGGACCTCTTCGACGCCTTCAACGACCCCCGTTTCTTCAACACCCCGCTCCCCCTTCTCAAGCGCTCCTGGCTGCCCATCCTCGCGCAATGGACGCATTCCGACAAAGACCGCCTCCCCGAACTCCTCTCCCGCATCTCCGCCCCAACAACCGCAGGCCTCATGTTCGGCGTAGGTGCAACCTCCGCGCGTCAAGAAGCAGACCGCAAAACGCAACTAACCCTCCGCCGCATCGCGCTCATCATCCTCGCGGGCCCCGAAGACGCCTTCACACCCTCCCTCCCTTCCATCCTCGAGAAAATCGTCGAACTCCTCACCGCAACCCCAGCCTCCTCCCCATCCTCCGCCACCCGCCCGGAAGTCCTAACCCTCCTCCGCGCGCTCATCCTCAAAACCTCCCCTATCAACCTCGCACCGCTCTGGCCCACCCTCAACGCGGAACTCACATCCGCCCTCACCAGCCTTCTCCCAGACGCCCCCAACAAAGAACACTACAGCAACGCCGGGATCCTGCAAGCCTGCAAGCTCCTCGACTCGCTTGTCGTCCTCGCGCCCGACGATTTCCAGCTCTTCCAATGGCTCTACCTCTCCGACACCATCGACGCCGTCTACGGCGCCCCATCCGATTCCCCGCACCCTACCAACCTATGCGCGGAAATCGCAGAGACGAACATCGTCACCGACACACCGACATCCTCATGGCACGCACGTAGCAGGAGTCTGCCCCTTATCCAACACCCTTCCACCACTCTACTCACCTCATCATCCTCCAACCTTTCCAGCACCACCACCGCCGCCGCGGCCCCCGAGATCTCGGAATTAAAACGCGTGCCCTTCCTCGACACCATGATCCGCGCCATCGAAGACGAGGAGAAGGCCGAGGTTGTGGAGATGGCGAGGCGCGAATTGGTGGAACGCCTTGTTAAGCCGTTTTTGGGCGGGTTGGCCATGGGCGCTTTTGAGGCTATGTATGGTGGGGCTGTGATGCCGGATTTTGAGCGGGTTTGGGAGGGCGTTGTTGGGGATGTTTGGGCGGGGAGTTAGGGTTTGATTTTGTGGTTTTGTAGAGGGACGAGTGGGGGAGAGGGTTTTTGTAGAGAAAATTAAGCTCGTGTTTTTTTTTGTTATGTTCGTCCTCGTGCTATTTCTCCGCTGTAGCTCAACATCTTATATGTTCCTTATCACTTCCTTAACCCCTCTTTTTTTCCTTCTGTTCTATATACTGTTACCATACGTTCCCCCCTTTCAAATCTCCAGATCAATACACACTCACCCACCCATGTACTCGGCTGGTATGTGTATATGTATCAACCATCGTACGTACATGAACATTGGTCGCAATTGTATACTCATAGTGAAGAATTAAATAAATTGCTTGCTTGTGAAGTGAAGTGGAGTGAAGTGAAATGAAATGAAAAGCGAGTGGGAGAGGGGGAGGGGTTGTAGTGAACTATAGGGACGAAGGGAAATCAAATGGATGGGAGGAGATGGTGTATTAAGGTTTGGGGTTTGGTTAGTCAGTGGAAGTCGCGCTTAAGGCAGGAAAATAAGAAGGGTTGGTTGGTGGATTTTGTTTGATGCCTAAAATTTTACGTGGGGATTAATTGAGGGAGGGTGTGGTGATGGGTGGTGTCGTGTTAAAAGGTTATTGGTGCCATTTAACGGTTACAGGCCCACCCCAGGTGTTAAAAGCGATTAAAAAATTACCTAATTACCTAATTTAGAAGGTCCTAAATACAGTGCAATTACTTTAAAAACATTATAATTTTCGCCTATATTTTTATCTATTTTAGAATTTAAAACATCTACGCTTTAGTACATTATATCTAGATTACATTATAGATATTCTAGTATATACACTTTAACCTCCCTACTCTTACTTTTTTCCTTTTACTTTAATTTTAATAGTAAAAGAAGAATATCCTAGGTATAAATTATACCTTATTTTAATATAATTCCCGCTAGGGCTATCTAATAGGGCTTTTTTTTTATATAAATTATGAGTAAATCTAATAGATATCTAGTCAAAATACATAGAAAAAGCCTTACATATGTACCGCTAATAATTACATGTAAAAAGAGATTCACAATTAATAACGTTATAATATTCAATTATGTCACTCTAGGTAAAATTTACTACTAAAATACATACGATAATGTATAAGAGGTGTATCACTGAATCCGGCAAGTGAAACTGATTTTTTGACATTTAGGGTGGACCTGTAACCACTGAAAATCATAATCATGTAGTGTATTTCAACCCGAAAGAAAAAAAAAGTTAATTCGCACGCACGTAGGGATCTCGCAATCTCACAATGGAACACCGGAGAGGGGGGGTTTTAAGAAGGTAGTTATATTCATTTTTGTATCCTAACCATGTACCCGAGCGGTCGGGGGGCGGCAATTTACAGAATTATCGTAGCCTTTGCTCTGCAAGTATTTGTAAAAGTCCGATTAATCGTGTGAACCTGGTGTTTTTATGCAGACTTGGAAGATCCGTTCACCAGACTTAGGAATCCTTGATATTGGGGGGTTGTATCCGTTGAAGATGTGTTTGGTTGTTCGTTGTTTTCCTTGGAAGCTCTTGTCCCAATTCCACAGAAATTGTTGTTGGAAGCCTAGTCCGCATCCGTAGCGACGCCATTCCTACCCTCAGAGACAGCCATCAGCTGGTCAAGGTCGCTGACGTTGGACGTGTTTTCCCTAGCTTCGCTCGTCTTATCTTCGTCATCCAGATTTGCCTCAACTTCGCTTGCCTTATCCTCGTCGTCGTCTTCAGCGGGGAGAGACTCGGCAAAAACGGCTTTCAAACTGGGTCTCGGTTCGGAATGATAGTGATCCATAGTTGCCATTGCAATCTCTCGCACGAACGCTGCCGGCAAACCCTTTGTCTCTGCCAAATCGGCGCTAGAGATCACTGTTAGACAGGCCGGAATAAGTAGTGCTCTCCTTGTCACTTCAAGTATAAATGGACTTTTATACACACCCGGGATGATTATTTTAAGTATGTCATCCTTGTGAACACCAATCCGGAGCCAACCTTTTGCTGCTAACGTCGCGGTCTTGGTCTCAAGCTCATCGCACTGCAATAAACGGGCAAGTGTATGAAAGTGCATGGTTTGTTGCACGAAGTCGTCAAAGTATTCCGCTGTGGGTGTCATTAGAAGCTCGCTGAGTGACCTGCGACCCTCACAACAGGCAATAAAAGCCCTGACGGTGAGCTCGACGGCGGGAAACTCTACCACAACAGTGTCCGACCGATCTTTCCATGCCTTGCGGCACATTGGGCACGTTGTGATCGATGTTTCATTGATCTTCTTCCAATCTCTCATGCAAATTGTATGGAAGTTATTTCCGCATTGTCACGGCACCAACCTGGCCTGGTCGGGTGTGACCACGTGACCTGGCGTACCCTGGCGCAGATCCCCATTCATGTACTTAGCGACCTCGCGTCTTCCGTAGTCTCCTTCCTCACGGCACAACATAGTATGTTCGCTAGACTATCCTGAGACAGCCCCGTGACAGTTTGTGCCGTCTACAATCGGCTGCGCCGTTCTTTTTCTTTACCATTGTACCAAGACTCCTCGACCCTAGCGCGATTGGAAATCGCGAGCCTGACGGCCCAGCCCCTGAAGCCCTCCCACGACCAGAAACCTCCCACCCCGAGTCAGAAAACCCCGTCCAGACCCAGAGCCCCGAACCCTTGAATGA
>KZ805651.1:21638-32950 GCA_003073855.1 Periconia macrospinosa
GAAGTCCTTCGCCACGCCGGCTGTGGCGTCCGGGCTGTGGACGAGTACCTAGCACGCTGCGCTAGTGACTTACTGGGCATGGGTTCCAGCGGCACACCAGCCTCCCACAAAGCCGAGCCAGACACAGAGTGCAACTCTTGACATGTCTGAGGGTTCTCCAGCCAAGGATGAGCGGGGAACAAGCCCGGACTCGTTACCCAGCAAAGATAATCCGGTAGAGTATAACGAGGAAGTGGAGGACTACGGAGGTTTGGAGCAGTTGAAAGATCTTGGATGAAGGCTAGTCTCTTCTTCCCGATGACGTCATCCAGGCACCACAGCATCGTCGGCCGTAGTGGGTCGCCTTGCGCATGTTGCTTCAGCGGAGAAGTCAGCTTAGTACAATACTTGTACCGTGGTTTTCACCCTAAGTAGTGTAACGCCAATGAAATGTGAACAAGGGTAGCTTGCCCATACAAAAGATCAATATGTGGCTCGAGAGCACTTTGCCACCCCACAAAACGACACACTACTTAGGGTAGAATCCACAGTATTCGCTTAATCCCAAGTTGATTCGTTCAGCAAATAAATCGGTTATACAAGCCGGCCAATCGCTTAGGAACGACGGCGTTGCCCCCGCCCATCTGCCTGTGTAACAACAGAAGTCGCCATCCAAGTGATCGGCCAAAAATAAGTTGAATGACCAAGGCCAGCAACCCCCCAGACTTGGAGAAGAACAATGATTGGGGGCCGACCCCTTAGTCCCCACTTACATCATCCGCATAAGTCTTGTCTTAACGTCCCATGTCGATGTCGATTTCGATTTCAATTTCGATCCCACGCAGGGAAAGTTCCTACTGCTCCGCTATTGTCATGGAAACCGCTTCCTCATGGCACATCAGCCGCCTACTTCCAGAATCGCAATCCCTAGGCTCAACCACAATGGAGACCAACCGCGACAAGAGCCAAAGCGGAAAGCTCGCGCTCAACGAGCCTGCGAGAACTGTCGCAAGCGCAAAGTAAGATGTACTGGAGAGTCGCGTTGCCGCAATTGCGTGGATCAAGACCTGGGTTGTGTATACTCTCTGGCCCGACGGGGCCGCTTGAACGAGTATGTCGTTAGCCACCCGCGATGGATATAACTTGTTGATCAGAACAGGGCTACCGAGCAGAATGACAGGTTGCTTGCCTTGCTGAGGGAACTGTCCCTCCACGTAGATGATGAAGGCCAGAAAATGATCCATGAATACCTCGATGGAGTACGCTCACCCATTCCTCCAACGTATCCGAGATTGACGTAAGAAAGGATGAACACCCCCTTGGTTCGCATCCATTGCATAATGATGTGGCACCATCGAGCAAACGCTCACGTGAAGATTCGCCCGGCTGGAACCAAAACCGCAACGACGGACTTGAACGAGCTGGTGATTTTGATCAGGTTGATGGGAGGCACCTCGATCTTTTAGACGAAGATTTGCTCCGGACCTCCAAGGCACGTGCTACCTGTTTCATCGGGGTAAACTCTTCTATGCAATGGCTGCGAAGTCTTAGAGCACAGATGAGAGATGTACAAGTTTCCACGGACGAAGACGAACATATCCCGAATGGTAACACGCATGGGAGCAGTAATCGAAACCAACCTCGAAAGCAACCTCGCAAATTTCATGTGTCGGATTCAACGTTCTATCTGGACTGTGATGATTTGGAACTGGACGATCTAATGGGGGATCCGTTCGAGATACCCCCTCCGGCAGTATTAAACTATCTATTCGATTGCTATATGCAAACTACTCATTCATCATTTCCCATTCTGCCCACTACCTTTGAAGAGCAGTTCCGAAGATACAGCGAGTCCCTCAAAGTTTGTCGGCCATACCAAGTTTCCAACGAGTGGCTGGCTATGTTGAACCTTGTGCTTGCCATAAGCAGGCAATATCTACACCTTACACAATCTAACATTGACTCACCAAATCATCCGGTCTTCATGGCAAGAGCTACTCAACTTCTACGTTTAGATAAGATTGCTACCTCTTTGCCCTCGCCCACCTTATCTTTCATTCAGGTCCGTTGCCCAGAGTCCCCATTCGGTGATAGCTTCTTAACTTTTAGCAGTCACTTGGACTATTATCATTCTATTATCTCACCATAGGTCAAGTGAGCAAGTAAGCTTTGGATTTCCACCCTGGTCGTTATTTCACAGCTAACATAGCATTACAGCTATGTGCTGCAGAGTGAGAGGCTGGTCAGCTCATCGACGATTCTGCAAGGTGAGCGTTCTAGGCCGTGCGCGCCCACCCGCGCTGATATCTTGGCGTCTCTGGAGATCGAGTGATCGATGGCATCGTTAATTCTCCTAACCGCACCGTTTCCGTGAAGCAATATGCTACCACCATCTTTCTGCCCATGGATCCGCCCATGGGGCATCGTATTCACCATTCCATCTCCACCCTCGACAACGCCCGCTAGCATCTCAATCTCACACATCCCACCGTCCGACCCATCACCAAAAGAGCACGCACCCTCACCTACCTGCCTTCCCTCTGTACATCCGCCAGCCGAGTTTCCCAACTCCTTCACAAATCAGGGTTTTTGTGTACATTGCGCCACCGACTTCACTGACTTGTTCCTGCATGATTGAGCATGCTGGACATTCACAGCTGACAAAGCCCCATTGTGTAGTGAAGAACGTCACTATGGGGGATCCTCCAACCATGCCACCAGTCCAGTCCAGCACGCCCCGCCATCCTCGGCGCCCTCTCGCCCACAATTCAGTATCACTCCGCCATAGCCCACCCGCCAGTGAGAAACCCCCGCAAGCCCCTACCTTCCATCAACCTCAGCCCACGTCCACTTCTCCCAGCTCTCTCAATGCTGCCGCAAGCGACAGAGTAAACCCACCCTCGAGTCAGTCTCCCAAGGTACCATCCAACAAACACAGCTCGAGGGAAAGCAGTGATGCTGGCAAATGGTTTGAGAGTTCCAACAACAATGCGCTGCAGAGCAATGCCTCTTTCGTAGACAGTGCGTGCTCTTCTCGGTTCTACTTCGCAAGGTTTTTCTGCCTAACCTGCCACATTAGATGATACGCCCTTCTTCCTGCGCAATTCCTCCTCCGGCGACACCCCACCTGATGACCATGCACAACATGGAGACCAGGTCCATACCGCGATGCCCTATAGTCTCGAACTAGCCCATGGTGGCACCGACGGAAGCAACATAGAGGAATATAGGGGCGTTGTTGATGATTTGACGGTCGCGAACAAAAAGCTAAAGCAGAAATTAAAGAAGTACGAGAAGCTTTACGATAATCACTTGCAAAACGAGAAGCTATTCGAGGTCCGCTTCCATGGATTGTCGAACTACAAGAAGAAGGAACTGGAAGATACGTTACAAAAGTTTGCGGCGGGTCTAAATGATGGGCCCGATAATCTCCTCAATTCGCCTTCCTCGTCAAACCCGCCAATGTTTGAGCAACAAAAACACTTCTCGTCGAATCCGTCCCGTTTCGCAGATTCCGGGTACGTGTCAATGTCTGCCTCTGGTCAAAACTCTTCGGCCCCATCGAATCAAGCTTTAAATCAAGCCTATTCTGGAGAAACTGATCGCCGTCGGATGACGAAATCGCAATACAAGCAACAGCAGCAATCCATCGAATCCTACCTGCACGATATAACTGTAGGACTGCTTCCGACAACTCAAGTGCCCATGACGGATAAATTGAAAAAAGAAGTTGGTTGTGCGCTGCCTTGAGCAAATATTTGCTGGAAATCGATCAGTGCCGGGAAATCATTCACATCCTATGCAACAGGAGGAAGTTGCCCAGTCCGCTGCAACCGCAGACCGCCAGACAAAGGA
Organism: Periconia macrospinosa; assembly: GCA_003073855.1. Classification (NCBI taxonomy): domain Eukaryota; kingdom Fungi; phylum Ascomycota; class Dothideomycetes; order Pleosporales; family Periconiaceae; genus Periconia; species Periconia macrospinosa. The sequence continues at coordinate 25,473 of KZ805651.1, forward strand.
AGTGACCGGCCAGTGGACCAAAACGGAGGGTCACCGTGAGGCTCGTGTAATGCCTGTGCGAGCTGATGATGAGGATATCACTGGTGAAGCGAACACCGAGTCCCTGCAAATATTACGACCGTATCTCCAGATCAGCGACCAACAAGACCGTTGGATATTGATCCATTTCGCGCCCAAATCCCGTCTGAGAACATGGAGTACATTCGACATCTTGGTTTTACGCTACCAGACATGGAGACCGGAGAATCACCACAGCTCGGACATGGATGGATCTATCTCAATTTGCTCATCAACATGGCACAGCTGCATACATTCAATGTTACTCCAGATTTCGTCAAGACTGCAGTGACCGAATACAGCTCCAAATTCGAGCTATCGCACGATGGCAGGAAGATTCGATGGAAAGGCGGCTTAGATGAGACCAAAAATAGCAGTGGTAGCTCATCGAAACACCTCAGCGGATACTCGCCTTCCGAGGCTAAAGGCACTAGCACCGGCTTCAACAATAGCATCCAGACAGGCAAAAGTGGGAGCAGCGGGTCCAACCTAGACCCTGAGCGCAGGGCAAGACGTTTAGCCAAGGTCCAAAAACAGAAAGAGCACGAAAAGTTCACTTACACCCCGATCTTCTTCCACGAGGATTCAGATGGAGATGAAGACTTCTACGATTACGATGTAGGCTCATCAATCAATTCGATGTCTCAGCGTCAACAACCTGGAGACTCTTCAGGTCTTGGGGGCTCAGCCATACGCAGCTCGTCGAGAAAGCGATGTGACGATGGCCCAATAATCTTTTACAAGAAAGCAAACTTTTGTACTGATCTGAGTGGCGATTTACGACGAGTTTCGACGCGTCAAATCGAGTCCGTTGACCTTGCAACAACCCATACTCTAGGGATTTCGCGCTCTCCAAGGAATGCAATGCACCATCACAGGACCGAACGGCGACGTCCTTACGATAATTCACCGATGGACATTGATACCAAAGATGGATCCCAGACGTACTCCAGCGATGTAGATATCCATTTTTCTCCCGACCCATTGGACTTTGGCAACGGGACTGAAAGCCCTGATGCCGTAGACTTCGAAGCGTCAGGTGTTGGAGGTGTGCATCCGGCAGATAACTTTTCTATCAAAGTCCGCCGGGCTTATGTTCACAATGCGGCTCACAGGGCCCATCGCAACCAGCGGTTCTACACACGAGACATCCGTAAAGCCCTTGATGATCGCGCGGACGCTGCGAACAAAGCTTCCCCATGGAAGAATCAACTGCCGATGCTCAAAGAAGAAATTCTATCGGCAACCTGCAAGCCATTGCCAAGCTCGTCGCTCCCACCAGCTTCATTCCTGCCATTTGATTCAACCTCATTTGGCGATGTAGACTCTGATCTCGATGACGACGTTTCTTCCAATCCATCAACAACGAATTCGTCCGAGGAGGGTCCAATTGACGCCCGCATGCCCCTACTATCACCTATACGTGTGGACAATCAAGAGAGCTCTGAGGAGTAGTTTTCAGAAGAAGAAAGTCCCGACGATGGGTCTATCGATTTGTTAGCTACCGCACGTCAAATGGATCCGAATACCGTTCGGGCCTCTGAGCACGAGTTCGTTCTCGTACATTTCTCCCTTTTTTCTCTAATCCTCTCCACCCGCGTATCTACACTAGCAATAGTATTGTGTGGTGATTGCGTGTTCGCCAGCAAAAGGGACATGACTTTAGCTGGACTGCACTCCATCTTCGGTACCTTTGCCATAAACTCTTCTGCCAGCTGGGGTAACTCGCAATCCTTCTCTTCTCTAATCTGACAGATACTATTCTTTGACTCATCACCTCTGATGACGTTTATTGGCTGCGGATCTTAGACGAAGAGGAACAGCTGACTGATCATGACTTCATCGGCATGACGGAATCCTACCTTTGTATCTACGCGACCGAAACGTATGAGTGCCGGGTCTACGCGCTTGATATAATTGGCTGTTATTATTAACGCTCTGCCTTCGGGCGATACCAGACCATCGAGAATATTGAGGACTGTCGATAGAGACATTTTTCCGTTGGCAGGCATTCGTGGTTAGCCATTTTGGCCAAGGCTTTGGCTTGCATCCGCACTATTTTTGTTCGATCCACGCTAGTCGCATTGATATCTTTGAGGACAATACAGTGCTGCGGGAGCTCGGCGAAGAGTGCTTGCTTCTTAAAGGGGCCTTGTGGCGTTGCCTCAGTGAGAACTCAATAGTGAAAACAGCATACTATCTCAAACTTTCCCCCACCGAGTGATGACCGTCGTGGGTTGCTAGGCTTCGTTGTTGAACCGGAAAGGGTACGAAACATTTATGAAGATGAACGAAGCCATCCTCTAGGCTGACCTGAAAGCTCTAGAACGATACAATAAATTACTGTACTAGTCTTGCGATGTCGCTGCTCAAACTTCCCAATGAATTACTCTTCCAAATAATCGAGACCTTATGTTCAACCCAAGATATCATCTCCTGCTGCTAGGTTAATAGCCGCCTGGACCCTGTCGCGAAGAAACACCTCTATCGTTACGAGGTGCTACAATGTGGCAGCTCGGCGCTATCATGGGCAGCTGCTAAGGGGCGGAAAGAAACAGTAGTGAAATGGCTGGATGCGGTGAGCTCGCTGGAAGAACGAATCTACAGTGAAGTTCTAGCACGCGCAATTCTAAACGCGTGGCGATTAGTCGCACAGCATGGGCACGTTGAGGTGGCGCAGCTGCTGCTTGACACTGACAAGGTGGATACTGACAGCAACGCCTTAGGCAGTCGGACGCCACTCTCGTGGGCCAAAAGGAGGGTGTATGTCGAGGTGGTGCAACTGCTAGATATTGACTTTGAAGATATCGACTCTGAAGACGCCAGCTTTGAAGGACACTGATGACAGTCACGCTACGAGGCCAATCTACTACGCGCTCGGAACGAGTCACCTAACATATTGACAAAGGTGGGCAAAACGGCCAAAATACGAAGGCTGCAATAACAAATTTGTTAAGCTGCAGAAGAAGGCTTTTCGTAAGGCTGCGAAAGTGGTAAGACACGCGTATTTCTCTCGGAGAGGAATTCTAATTTATCCTTATACAAGGTCGCAATAAATAATCTCGCAATAGGAGAAGATTATTTCGCTTTGTGTACGGCACTACGTTGGGATGAAGTTAAAGTACAGTACAGTAGCAGGCGTGATGCAACCTCTAATCTGGCTACCTATCCTATACCGGTATGCTGATTGTGCTATAAGCTAGTGGGTTATGTGTGCGCGACTGGACTTCTAAGTTGACTAACTAGGTACTATCCCTCCATGCGTGCCGAAAAACACCACTCGTATCCCCTTACGCGATAGCATCGCATATTTGACGCTCCTTCATTGCGTTCGCTCGGGCCGTATATGCTTTGGCGTCCGGTCAGGTGGCCCGTAAAGGCCGCTGGGGACACTTTCGCTGTGGTTGCTGCTGTAGTTTTGTAATCGAGCTGGCGAAGCCATTGTGCCTCAGGGTTCTTGCCTATAAAGCAGGTGGTCCAAGATTGCTCACTTCTGAGGATATCTTCATCAATATTGTCGAACTTCGGCGGAAACCGTCGCTTTATCTTGCTTTTCTTCGTCGGGCTTTTGCGTATCTGAGCTCTGTGGAACGACAGAAATAGTATCGGTAACATCTTCGGCAACATCAGCAAGCAATTGATCAATCCTCAATCTATCTACATCACCGACGGTATTTTGGAGAGATTTGAGCAATCGAATCATCTTTTCGATAATATCCGTTGCTCTGCACACAATCAGTTTACATTAAGCTATCAAAACGCCCGGTACTAACGCCTTTAGCCTATCCTTAAGGCTGGATGCATACACACAAGGGCTTTCACTGTCCGTGCAGTTGTTGCATGATGGCTGCGCTCCATTACACCGTATCTTTCGCGCTCTGCAACTCAAGCAGGCCCGAGAAATTCGATCTGGCTTGATTTTCCGTCGTTTTCGTGGCGGCTCAACTCATCTCTTCAGGCGAGGTATGGCTGATGCCGAGCGTATAGTAGCCTTAGAACTGAAAATCAAAAGAATTGAATTCGGGTGCACATACTACATAAGGTTAGCAAGTTCCGCGAAGGGGGTAATACATGGGTGAAATTCCAAATCTCAAGAAGTGAATCTAAAGATTTGACATTATAATAGCTGAGGTTGGTGGAGGGTCATTTCTTTGAAGATTTAGCGATAACAAAGAGATACGGAATAATTTTGTTGTAATGAAGAAAGAAATATCTCTCTTCCATATTTGCCCGTTGGCGGTTTAGAGAGAACATTTATGGTGTGAATCTCTGCGTCTTTTACGATCATTATTACAGCACTAGTGGGGTTGCGTTGAGATGACGAAGGGTAATCTTAGGTAGTCTCCGCGGCCGGTGCGGCTCAGCAGGCCCAAATAGGTTTTATAGGGACGGACGAACGACTGAGATCCTGTTCTGATAAGGGAGCAGGATGTAAAGATGACAGGTGGGTTATGTCATTGAATCACTATGACGTCCGTCCCTGAGTCGCGAAAACCCCACCCTGCCGAAAAATATGAGGGATACTTTGACTTCAAACAATTTGAACTCTACGCACACGTTAATATTTACTATATTTCTATATAAGTCGTGTGCTGTAGCTACTTTTGAACATTCGGGAGCCCTCCCGCCTATAAATTACGTTCGCATCGTTGCCTTCGCGCCTGATTCGCAAGGAGCCTCCTTTTAGAGCGTAACAATGTCCCTTCACCACAGCACCACCATCAAGCTCTTACTACTCGCGACACTCATATAAAGTTCTTATTCAAGCCTTAGAGCCTTACTACAATAGTAGGAAGTCATCATCAGCCTTGTGCCTGCTTTGGCGCACAAATTCATGTAAGATCGCCACGCCGAATCGGTACCACCAACCAAAGCGATCACCAATCTGGGCTAGTGCAAAACGGCCCCGCACGTCCACATAATCATCAGGCTAGCGTGATTTGTCCCCCCGTTTTTGAGATTTGTCCCCCGCCGAAGTACCGAAAATGGTAACTTCTGCGCTTCACAATGCAATTTCACCGCAATTCCAATTGTAATTTTTATTTTTGAAGCTAGAGATACGCTTCCCATACTCCAAGGTACCTCTCGCCTACATTTTGTGAGTTCCCATAGCGATGGGAACGTTGGCGATTTCTTCGAAAATGTCACCAACTTTAACATGCAATTGAACCACAACATAAGCTAAATTTTGGCTCAAAAATCACAGGAAATCTTTGCGAGACCCTAGAGTAATTTATAACGTTCAAAAATTTACTTATATCCTTGATGGCGTTGAGTTGCGTGGATGTAAAGCAATTCGGTACTTCGGCGGGGGACAAATCTCAAAAACGGAGGGACAAATCACGCTAGCCTAATCATCATAGTGTAATTTACTTAGAGTGGCTGTCTAGCCTATAGTTGTGCGGAACCTTTCCTTTTCGCCTTAAGGTGTCAAAAAAAAAAAAAAAAAAAAAAAAAACTTCTTCGCTTTCGTCAAAGGTTATAAAGTCCTTTTGCTAGACCAGATCAGCACAATCTTAAAGCCATCAGTGCTGACGGTAGGTCGCCGCTCCCTCTTATAATCTGGCCAGCTTCAGCCCATCGAAGCAACCGGACCATGTACCTAACCCCTGGATAGCATTACGCGCATTCTGAAAATTATCTCTGCGGTAGCGACTGTACTTATGTTCACGCCGGACAAGAACTATCAGTCACAAGATAGGCTGCACTAGGCTACACCGGGCAGCACCAGGCATCAACTGATCTGAAGTGATCACATCCCAACACATTGATGCGCCCCAAAAGTTTGAGCTGAACTTCCGTGGTCAAACCAACATAATTCTTCCAGTTTCCTCAACAAGCAGCAGCATCGCAAATCATCCTACAGTACAAAATGGCTGCTCATCCTCGACCCATAAGCCACATCTCGATCGGTGTACGGAACTACGCAGTCTCGAAGGCCTTCTACGCCGCCGTCCTGGAACCGCTTGGGCTGCTCCTCGTCTACGACAGCGAGACTACCTCACTCTCCCCAGCCACCTCTTCTTCACCGCCTTCGAGTAAGCGGCGCACGCTCGGCTTTGGTCCGGACGCAGACCACGAGATGGTCAACATCTTCGAGGTCGGCGAGCACGCGGCGGCCCCGGGCCCGGGATGCCACGTTGCCTTCAACGCGCCGACGCGGGCAGCTGTCCGCGAGTTTTATGAGCAGGCGATCCGCCTCGGCGGCACGGGTGATGGCGAGCCCGCCCTGAGGAGGTACTACGAACCACGTTATTATGCGACATTTGTGATTGATCCGGATGGATGGCGCCTGGAGGCTGTTTGTAAGGCGGACACAGAGGCAGAAGGGTTGACTCCGACAATTCAAGCTTAGGCAAGCAAGCCAGCAAGTCTCAGCAATCAAGCAAATCAATTAGAGCCCTTCCCAAGGCAATTTTGATGCGAAAATTAACTTCTTTTGACCCAATCAACCTAGCCGGGCTGGATTTTCCTTATATAGTTATGCTAAAGGCTGTTAGAATAGCAGATTGATTTGTTTGATTGATTCGATCCTACTCGGTTACAGCCGCGATTTCTCCGCAGCTATACCCGGCTGGCAGGCATAGAGTAGGCCTGACAGCCACAAGCTTGGCTTACTAGATGACATAAGTAAATTACAAGGTGATGATTATGTAGGATGTGCGGGGTAGTTTTGCACTAGCCGGGATCGGTAATTGCTTTGATTGGAAGTACCGACGCGCGTGGCGACCTTGCATGAATTTGCGCGCCAAAGCAGGCACAAGGCTGATGCTGACTTCCCAGCATCGTAGTAAGGCTCTGAGGCTCAGGCAAGACCGTTCATGAGTATTATGGAGTGGTAAGAGCTTAACGGTGGTGCTGTAGGGAAGGAACTCTGTTACGCTATAGAAGGAGGCTCTCTGCGAATCGGGCGCGAAGGCGACAATGCGAACGTAATTTATAGGCGGGAGGGCTCCCGAATGTTCAAAAGTAGCTACAGCACACGACTTATACAGAAATATAGTAACATCTATCCCTACGTAACCGGACGCCCCCCGAGATCGGACAAATCGTAGGTACTTTATTTTTGTAGCTATTTTAACCTCGCACAAAGATCTCTCTATACATAATTCTTTATGCATCATATAAATTGTCTACTTGTAAACTACCAGGACGCCTTATAACTAAAAATTACGACCACGTCGTTGCCTCCTTGCTATTTTAGTAGAGAGTCTCTATTTATACGGTAAATCGATCCTGATACTCCCTAGCGCTAATGTTAAGCATAATTATTCTGATACTAATAAAATAGCTATATCCGAATAAGAGAGCCCGTGTACTATATTTGGGAATATGGTTAGTTATATAGCAGCCGTGGAGTGCGAATTTATCTAGCCGATCGGTACCTACCTAGTTGACGCTATTATGTTTCTGGTTAGTGC
>KZ805652.1:0-32932 GCA_003073855.1 Periconia macrospinosa
AAAAAAAAAAAAAACCCCCCTTGAATAAAATGAGAAAATCACATTTCACTTCCTTCTCGACGACTGCTTCATCAAACTCTTCTTGAGATGTTTGGGCATTTTGTCCTTTCGCTTTTCGCGCTTTTCCTCCTTGACGGCCTTCTTGTGCGCGGCCTTTGCATCCTTGTCCATGTTTTTCTTGCCTCGAGAGGGGCCCTTTTCAAACCTCGCGTCATCGTCATCAGATGAGGCGTCGTCGTCGTCTTCAGAGCCCGACTCGGTGACGTCCGACTCATTGGTGGGAGCCAATTTGTCTGCAAGGAGGCCTTGGTAGATGAGATCGTCTCGCTTGCCCGAGTTGACGAGATCCGCATCGCGCTCAATGTCGTACACCTGATCGAGGTTTTGAGGGATGTATTGCGTACGGAAAACTTCGTCGGTGGCGTCCTCGACGCGTCGCTCCTCGTCGGTTAGCGACTCACGCTGGCGGAACAAGGATTCAATGTGAGCGACAATATCGCCCATTTGTTGGCCGCCGTCCTCGCCGGTGATGAAGTTGAAAACCTTGCGCTCGCTGAGCACTTCTACATTGTGGGAACGGAAGAAGTCTGAGACGTTCTTCACGTCCATGCGTAGGAATTCCAGAGAGCGAGGGTGGTCATGTTCCACAGACTGAGAGACGTCGATCATGTAAAGTTTGGAATCGTGGTACAGGAGATTGTACTCGCTCAGATCGCCGTGCACTAGATGGCATGTTTGATACATGATGCGCATGTAAGATAGTAACTGGATGTAGAGCTCCTTGTACTTCTGCTCCTCCTCTTCGGCGGTGAGATCCTGGAAAACCACATCCCTTAGACGTGGCGCGGCCCAGCCCTTCTTGTCACCCAGAAAACCCATTACAAGCACATGCTGGCGGAGATGCAACGGCTCGGGGCATGGAATGCCGGAATTGTGGATGCGCTTGAGATTACGCATTTCCTTCTCCGCCCACACTCGCACCATAGCACGATTGTTGCTCTTATTGTAGCCGTGTCGGAAACGGAACTCCCCGGTGACATATTTGTCTCGGTCCTTGAACACCAGAATGGCTGTCTTGTAGATCTTGATGGCTCGGTGGATGGGCTGCGGGTCGTTGTCTGTCATGGTCATGGCATGGTAGACGTTTGCCTCCTTGCCGGTGGAAATGACGCCGTGGATTTCAGATACCACGTTACGATTGAGTAGTTGCAGCAAGATCATGCGTGTCCGTGGATCTAACACCTGCTCACTCGTGGCACGATCGCTCTTGTCCTTCTCCCGGCCTCCCCCGCCTCCGTCATGGAGCTTGATCTTGCCAGCATGTTTGGCGAGTGCAGCGACTTGGTCATCAATTGACGCGTTGGTGTTGGCTGAAGGTTTCTGGGGGTTTGTCTTGGGCTTTTCGGATTTCGGGATGGACTCATCGTTGAGTCTCCGTTGCCGATTGTACGCTTTCGTGAAATCGTGTGCATCGGACGAGGTGGTGAGTTCGGGAGCTTCCTCATCGTCAGAGGATTCGAATAGATCCTCGATGTAGTCATCGGGGTTCTCAGTCTGGGTAGGGTCGGCAGGTGGGGGTTCGGTGTCGGCGGCGACGGCGACGGCGGTCGACATGGTGAAGGGTTTTCTGTGACGATTTTGGGAGATGTGTGTGGTTTGAAAAGAAATGGCACGAAGGTGAATGACACGAAGGCGAGATTCCCAGGGAAGAAAATGCTGGCAACGAGGATAATTTGAGAAAGTTGTCAAGGGCTGTTGTGGAGGGGTCAGACGTCGGACAGCAAATTCGTTTGGTGTGCCCCACGCACGTCATGCACTGCAAATCGGCCCCCGCGCCCGCAATATGCATTAGCGTCAACATGAGCACAATGGTACGAAGTGAACCATTTTCATTCGCAAAATAAGGAGCATTAATGTCATCGACAATCGTATTTACTTTACCCATCTATGTTGCAAACACTGTCCTATAGATACGCGTGCTATCAACTATATATTACCCAGGCGGCCTCCACCCCCCTCACATGCGCTGCTTGACCCTCGTCAAGGCTCTTTCTACCACATTCCGTTCAAGCTGCGGTATACTTCTTACCTCCGCTTCGACATCCTCTTCTGCCCTCTGGTCTTCTCCGTCCTCCTGTTCGGGAATCCGCGACACCGGGCGGACCTCGTACCGGCGCGGCGGATCTCGCAAGCCAGGCCATATATCCAGAGGCAAGAAATCGCCTTGGGTGAGTGCAAACTGTTCTCGCGCCCGCTCGTCTTCTGCATGTAGCCGATCCAGCTCTTTCTGGGCTTCCTCGGCCTTGCGCTTGGCCTTGTCGTGCCTCCGCCTTCGGGATGAAATCTCCACCAGCAGCTCGGCATAGGCCAGATCAAAACGCTCGTAGAAGTCCCTCTGACTTTCCCACTCTTCAATGCCGCTGAGCAAATTTGGGTGCGTGTCCTCTAGCCAGTGAGCGTGGAAAGACCGCGTTGTGACCATGTGCGACTTGACCTCCGCTGTCACCTGCGTTATCATCTTCAGGATGCTACCCAAGGCTGAGTCTTCGTTGCGCAATTGTGTGATATGATTGTCGACTTGGGAGAGCAGAAACGACATCTCTGAACCACGCTCTCGGATCTCGGACACGACATCATCCACCTCTAACGCATCTTTAGCAAGCACGCTAAGCATCTCCTGCCGCTCCTCCTCTGATATGGGCTCTGGCGGCGGCGCATGTTGATCACCAGAAGGCACCGGTTCATCTCCGGTAGCCTTTGTCGCTGCCGCAGCACCGCCTTCCGTATGCCGCAGCGCCGTCACACACAAATCATAGTGTTGTACCAGAGACTGGAATGCCTGCGCAGCTTCCTTTGCATGGCCCTCGAGATGATGGTATAGACTTGGTATGGGGCTCGGGTGGGAGGTGGTGAGAGGTGTCAGGGGGACGTTCTGAATCGAGGAATACAGGTTGTCGAGGGCGGTATCGAAGTTGTCTTTGCTGTCATCGAGGGCGGTGCGGGCTTCGTTGTATCGGTCTATGCAAGCGCGGAGCGAATCCTTGAGGTTTGTGACAGTGGAGCTGTCGATGAAATCAAAGAGGTGTTTTTGGGAAGTGTTGGGTGGCTGTAGGACGGATTCGATGGGAGTGTCGCGCAGAACAGCGAGGGTGGATTGCAAGCCGGAGAAGGACGTATCAAGGTCGTGCAGTAGTTGCTTGGTTTGGTGGTCAGAACATAACAACCTCTACTCACAACTGCCCATACCTTGAACTCGTTCTGGACGTCAGCCTCGATGACGTCGATTCCGCGCCGAACGGCCTCTAGCGCATCCATCTGCTCGTCGACAATGTTGCGGATGGAGGCATTTTTGGCGGAAAGAATAGCATTCTCCTCGAGCAGCTCGCGAGCAGAGGTGACAATGTCGTTGGCTCGCCAGAGAATCGTCTGGGTGTTGAGCGAGCGCTTCGAGGCTACGAAGTGGTTGACGAGATCTGGGAGGGTTTGCGGCCGGTCTGCATCTACATCTGCATCTGCATCTAGCGAGCGACGAGAGCCAACGCTGCTGGCAGAGGAAGCGGGGGAAGGTGGAGAGGCCATGAGTCTGAAGTTTGAGAAGGTGAAGGTCGGGGTTGAATGGGCGAATCAGGGAAGAAGATGCATCTTCGGCGGAGGGTGCGGGTGACCGAGAGGCCAAGGCAGGGAGGTAGCGGCAGGTGCAGCAGCAGCAGCAGCAGCAGTTAGCGAGGATAGAATCATGAATGAAGGCCAATTCCAATCAGTCCAAGTCCTGTCGTACAGCTGAAGTTGTACGCATGTTCAGTAGTTGGTAAATTCGTGGGGTGCGGCGCGTTCGGTCGCGGCTACTTGTACCAGGTAACGAAGCAACGCGCATGGCAGAATCCAGCTGGAAGGCGCGCTAGACTCAATGGGAGGGCGGTGGATAGTAATGGCAGGAGTGTTATGAAAAGGTGGAGGCAGCCAATAGCATGTAAGACGAATACAATACGCACTTGTAAAGTAAAACTCGCCTCACAGGCTCACGCAGAACACGCTCCCTGTCCTGTCCTGTCCCGAGCAAGACGACGTCTACAAGAATGTTCAATGTCGCTTCCGGTGCTTCCGTTTTTTTAGTCATTTCCATAAAGTTTTACTGCTCCTTTTTCATCATTCTGCGGAGATGAATTTTTGCAACCGAGAAGTTTCTTTCTTCCTTCATGTGCGCAATGGTGAGCGATTGCGTGATTGGCCGGTGTGAAGATGGCGAAGCCTTTGGATGGCGTGCTTTTGTGTGCTCCCGTGGCGGCGAAGCCAATGTCTGCTTGCTTTGGGGCGACGACGAGGACCAAGGCGAGGGTGGCGAGACTCGCGAACCACAAGTCTGATCCAATCGTTAGACGCAATAGTTGGTTTGATGTCTCTCTGTATTTCTGGTCAGTCCGGCGGTTGTTAATCATCTAGTTGCTTGTAACTACCAACGGGTGGGATTGCACTGCGAGGTTGAGATAGGTATACCCCACACCCAACATTGAACACCCACGCGCCGCAAGGACCAAGCCGAGCCGTGGCAGTGGCAGTGGCAGGCTAGTTAGCGAATCGCCCTGTCCTGTCCCTCATCCGCCAACTCAACTCTCTACGTGCCTTCGGAACCTTCGTCTTTTGCGCAAAGGATTCGCAACAGTCACAGTCACCATAATCTGTGACCATCACCTCACCCCCCGCGCGACACACGCACGCACGCCTTTAGCTCACACCGCCCATTCGCCCGCCCGCTACAAGTACCTACAGTAGTGAGGTTGAGAGTGGTACTACCTACTACCCGGTACCTTGCCCAGCCCTGGCTTCCCAGCGAACTCTAGCACGCCATCTCGCTGCTGTATCTCGACACCCGCCCACCGTCTTGCGTCTTCCTCCCATTTCACCGCGCAACTGCAATCGTAGATGAAGGGCCCCCCGCTGGGACCTTCATAGGGACCCTTGCGTCCCTTCCGGCGCCATTCGCCGTCATTATCAAGCTTTCGATCCAAAACTCCCGCTGCTTGCTGCTTGCTTGTAGTTATGGCGTCAACCTCGACCACGAATCACTCTTCCGCCAATGCTCCCCAGAGCCCCGAAGCCGTTTCGGTCGCTGTCGCAACCCATTACAATCAGCACGACGACCCCGACCTTCCCGGTCCCCCAAACAGCCACAGCCCAAAACGCCGCCGTTTGTCCTGGCGCACCTCTCTGCCTTCGACTGCATCCACCGCCTCTACCTCCCTCTCCACCAGCGCTACTACCCCTTCTGACGACCCTTACCAAACACTGCCTCTGGACCACGAACACTCCCGCCTACGACAGCGAGCTCTCGACGACCATCACCACCATCACCACCACCATACCCACAACCACAGCATTGACTCGGAGCAGGACGAGCCGCCTAATAGAAAGAGCGCCTCCAAGAAGCTCGAGAAAATGATTGCCCCATACCTCGCTCAACACATACCCCAGCAGTACAATCCCCTGGGCGCCACCGACCTGGACACCCGCTCCAATGTCAACACCAAGTTCTGTTACCGGCACCGGCCCGATATGCTTTGCAGAAGGCAGGCAGACGAGCCCACCATGGAGATGCTGCAGGAGGTATGTTCGCTTGATTGCCCACATCTTGACTCCTTGGGTTCCGGCTAACAAAGTGCAGGAGTTGAGCAAAGAATCCCAAGCAGACCAGCAGAGCATCGCCAATGTCTGGTCGCTTTTCTCCGCCGCTCCCTCGCGGCAGCGCAACCTTATGCTGCAGGGAATCCTGTCCGCATGTTGCTTTCCCCAGCTCTCCCTCATCTCCTCCAACGTGCGCGACCTGATCAAGATCGACTTTCTCTCTGCTCTTCCCACCGAACTCGGCTTCAAGATACTTTGCTACCTCGACACCACATCCCTCTGCAAGGCGGCCCAGGTCAGTCGGAGATGGCGACAACTGGCTGACGACGACGTCGTGTGGCACAAGATGTGCGAACAACACATTGACAGGAAGTGTACCAAGTGTGGCTGGGGTCTCCCACTGCTGGACCAGCGCAGACTACGCACAGAGAAGAGGCGCATTCAACTGCGTGCCTCCGGACGCGGCCTCAACGAGTGGTCGCCTGACATTACCCCAATGCCCGAAACGTCCAACACCTCGCACGACCTGCCGCCTAACTCGCTCTCATCCCAACCCTCCGATGTCCCCGACTCACTCCCATCCAAGCGCTCTGCTCCAGACAGTCTGTCTCCTGAAGTCCCCGCCAAGCGAACATGCCATGACTCTCCTCGCGACCAAGAAGCCTCATACTTTGATCAGCCCAAGAAGCGGCCTTGGAAGGATGTCTACAAGGATCGTTTCAAAGTAGGAACCAACTGGAAGTATGGCCGTTATTCAACTCAGATTCTGAAGGGGCACTCGAATGGCGTGATGTGTCTCCAATTCGACGAGCAGATCCTCATCACTGGATCGTACGATGCGACCGCGAGGGTCTGGGATCTGGCCACTGGCAAGGAGATTAGGACTCTCCATGGGCACACGGAAGGTATCCGCTGCCTCCAATTCGAGGATGCTCGCTTGATTACAGGAAGTCTGGACGGTTCCGTTAGGGTGTGGGATTGGACGACAGGCGAGTGTAAGCTTGTCATCCGCTCGCACGATCATGTTCCCAACAGTGGTGTCATCGGCCTTCATATGGCAGGCAAGCTTCTTGCGACGGCATCGACAGACCACACAATCGTCGTTCACGATCTGAAGACTCGCCAGAAGTATGTTCTGCGAGGACACAACGAATGGGTCAATTGCGTAAAGATTGACATGCCCTCGCGAACGCTGTTTTCCGCCTCCGATGATATGAAGGTCAAACTCTGGGACCTTGACACCCGAAGATGCATCCGCACCTTCGATGGGCATGTTGGCCAGGTCCAACAAGTGGTCCCTCTTCCCCGAGATTTCGAAATTGATGAGGCTGATTTCGAGGATGCCACCAACGACACATCAGACACGGCTTCCGAGACATCCTCTTGTCACCGCTCGTCCGTAGATCCGGACAATTCGGAGCCTTTGTTTCCTCATGACCCCGACAGACCTGCTCCGCCATCCTACTTCATCACCGCTGCTTTGGATGGCACAATCCGTTTGTGGCATGTCCCGACCGGCCGCACCATTCATTCCTTCTTCGGTCATATCGAAGGCGTTTGGAGCCTAGCTGTGGACAGTCTGCGTCTTGTGTCCGGCGCCGAGGACAAGATGATCAAGATCTGGGATCCTCGCACGGGTAAAAATGAGCGGACGCTTACCGGGCACACTGGGCCAGTGAACTGCGTAGGTCTCAGTGATTCCCGTTTGATTAGTGGAAGCGAGGACGGGACAGTGCGAGTGCATTGTTTTGTTGGCGATGCATGACGCGTTTTTTTCTGGATATTTCGGGCCCTTTGTGGTGCGCAACTTGCCCCTGCGTGGTTTGCTCATTTTTCATGTTCGGGAATGTTCCCTCATTTTCGTTCCAGTTTCATACCCCCCCCCCTTTTTTTTTCCTTTTTGCTTCTTTCAACATCTCTTTAGCGATGGCGTTCATAGGACATGGCGACCGGATTTTGACCGTTACCACATATCAGCCTGGTTTCAATTTCAGTATAGACTTGAAAATTTGTCTTGTTCCAGTTTCGATTGAAGGGGAGGAGGGGGGTTCGTCTTGAGTGACCGAGTTTTTCTTTTTTTTTTCTTTTTACTTCTTCTCTTCTGTCACGATAACGGACGCTTCTTGAAACGCCGCGCGGGTTTTCCATTTCGAAATGGAGAAAAAAATCCCTCCCTACGGTATTGGCAGGCGCGTGGACTTTTTTTTTCTTTTAAAAAAATGGTCATCATCGTCATTGGGCTATGTGTAATTCTATAGGTATAACAAAAAACATTTACAATGTGTAGGGGCGTACGTATGTAACTGTTCTTTACTGTTATGGCTTGTGACCTTATCACGTGAGTCTTGGCACAGGGCTACTACTTCTATATAGCTCTCTCTCCTTCTTACACCAACCTGACACTAACTTCACTTCTTGTACATACAGAATACACTGTTTTTGTCCTTACCTGGCTTTTCGGGCTGTGCCCATAGCATTTACAACCTCCCCTTTTCCTTTCTCTTCTTGAAGTGTCTCCCTTTGGAGATCCAGACGACACAGGCGTGGCACCGGGCCTATGCACTCAGACGGATACTACGTTTCTCAAGGTCAACTTTTTGAGCAACTATTTTAAATCCCTGTAATAACGACTACTTGCAATCCGTTCACCACAGGATGCCACCACATATGTTGTAGAAGTTTCAGTTGGGATGGCGCGCACTACCTTCCAGTCTCGTTCTCAAGGCAGGCCTCTCATGTGCCGGTATATAAGCCGTTGCCTTGCCTGATTCTCACGATATGCGTTTCTTCTGATATAACCCTCCAATCATGGGGAATTGTGGAAGCTCTATTGATTGTGGCCAATGCTATGGCGAGGAGGGATGCCTGACGGAGATTGAAGTTGACGCCGACATTGCCGGTATTGGCGTAAGTAGAATCCACATTACTATAGATCTTCCACTTTTTAAAACCCTCATAGGTGCTTGTTGCTTTTTTCCTCGCATCCGCGGTAACTTGTGCATCAATCTTCTACGGCTACTTGACCGATTCTCTCCCGGACAGTTTGTTGTCTGACACGGACTTTGCCGCTATACGTCGCTTTCAAAACTCTTTCATTAACAGGAGAATACTTCACTGGTTATCACGCGGTTGGTATATCCTCAAGAAATTATGCTATCGATGTGTTGGCCGCAACCTTCCCGAACCACGTCCACCCATACCGAAGGGACAACGCGTAGAGGCCGTCACTCGCTTCATTCTCGGATTTAGCGATCAACAATTAGTAACCGGCTTAGCCATCATGATCTCTGCGCTTGCGAATCGCTGTCACATTACGCTCTATGAGCTTCAGATCGTCTTCTGTTTAGCCTGGTTTTCTGCGACTACACATCTGGCCACGCTAAAGGTCCTCCATGAGTACTTTTACGAAAATAAAGTGGTTCGCAACTGGCGAGTCATCGGCATCCTCACCTTCCTAGTCCTCCTGGCTTTCTTTCAAGGGGTCCTGATTGTGGCTGGTGACGGGCAAGATCCCACAGAAATCGTCAATCACGCAACACCTATGCAGTGTATCATTGACGGCCGGACTCAAAAGCGAGAACTCGGTGGCCTAGAAATTCTGACCGGCATCTACCTTCTCAACTTTCTGCTGTATATCTATCTCAAACATACAGGTGATCTCTTTCGTAACCCACACCGCATAAATTGCCTCACCGAAGAATTGTCGCAATCACCTCTAGTAGCTGGCAGTCAAATAACTGAAGGAAGACGACCTACTGCTCACGATCGCCGGTATGCGAGTGAGAATGTAGCTATCCAGCACGAGGTTCTCATGCGCAACAATATCCTTCCTGGTATAAAGCTGGGGGTGGGTAGCGTGAGGAAATATCGCTATTCGTTCCTGTCTTATCTACCGACTATTCTCTTTAGTCTTACGTATGGCATTTCCCAAACAGTCGTCGTGACCTGGGTTAACAGTCCAAAAACGACGGGTGATGTGCGCAGAATGGGGTTCGGGCAAGTAGTATCACTGGCACTCCTCGCAATTCCTGCGTTGACTGCATCTGAAATTTACAATGGTAAGTCCAGCTAAACTTGTAGACGTAACCAGACGATCTAATGAATCTTAAAGAGGCGAGATCATCTCCGGTCAATAATTCAGAGGACGTTTTAGATACCCAAGATAATCCCAGACAAAGCCCTTCAGATTTGTCTTCAGCAAGCAACCACCCCACTCGTCCAGCAACCCAACCAGAGCACATCAAACATGCCGATCGAGACCCTACGAAATCTTCTTGGCACTCTTGTAACCCAGAAAATTCTGAAAACACTCCAAAATCATCTATAGCACCAGATATTCGGAGCGGTGAGTATTGCGAGACAAAATACATGAAGAATCAATGTCTGACACATCTCCTCTGTAGAAGAGACTAGATCTAGCAGAATTGATACTGCGCAACAAGTGACGGAGAACCCTATCTATAGAGAAACATGCAGGATCCACTCAGACCCGTCCAAAGCGTCCCACCCCCCGCCTGCTTTATCAACCTCTGCTACATATCCCTCTCCACGCAGGAAAAGGCCAAAGCACACGCGACTTTTAAATAATTTCCCAGCCTCCCTCACACCTGAAATACGCCGTTTGTTTGACATTATATATCTCAGTGTTGAACAAGACCAAAGTCGCATCGGTTCCCCATCAGCGAAAGCTTCGCCAAATCCACCTGCAAAGTCCTCGAAAGACCATGCACAATGCAAACTAGCGAATTCTACCATTACTACGCTGAAGAATCGCGAGCCAAATCAAGAACGCGTTTTTTTCATCAGCCTATCCCTGCTAATATATCTTGATCAGAAAGGCGCGCTGGATTATACACGACCGGATAACTGTATTCGCCAGTCTCTCACAACACTACGTCAAAAGTCTGGCCTGATCACCACCTTACTGTTCAGTTTAAACACTTTTATCCGAGTCTTCGGCTCGATTAGCTTCAACTTATCATCAAGCATCTGGATTTGGGCTGCAGGATATAGTTTTCTCGCTATTTCGTTCTGTTTGGTCTGTCTAGATTTTGTCCGGGAACGTTTTCTGCGCTGGGAGCTGAACAAGAATTTGTCTACGATCCATGAGGAATTGTCGCCAGAAGAATTTCGTAGCATGTACTTGGATTATATATCGGGATTGGGCTCGGGTACTTTCGATGCGGATGCTGAAGATGCTGCGCGTGCTGTTGTTCATCGTGATGAAGAGATGGAGCTGGGTCAAGGTTCTGCGGTTCCACTAAGGCTGACTCAGACGATTTGATATATGTTAGTTTTGCGCTTTGCTGTGTATAGCTGGCTGCAACAGGATGCCACGCTAAGATATAAACGCGCCCTTTATAAATAAGAAAAGGCGGGGTTGCATACCTTCCAGCGAAGATACTTTAGATAAATGTTACCTATATAGTCCTAATTAACTAGCTGGATAATTTTAAGTTGATTCCGTCTCTCTAAGTTAGTAACGACCTTCATTAATCCAATAACTACCACCCATCTAGGAGCTAGTTTCATTGAAGTTGTGCACGTCGTCGTTATGTACCCCCATACTCAGCCATAGTATCCATCCCCTACGGTGCCTCACCTTCTCCTCTACCTTTTCCTATTCCACATTTCCAGTATACAACCTCTCTCCCAAATAACCATCCAACACACAACAAAAGCTTCGAAATGCTATATCCTCAATCGCAACATTAAATACCTCGCCCGAATACTCTACAAAACCCCAAGAACAAACTACTCCGTCAGTGCCTGAGAATATAACTCTATTCCTTCACCACTACATCGCATGTCCTTAACGTACACGTTCTGTTCTGTCCAGCACGCTACCAAAGATCAAAAGTGACTTACTAGATTTAGATGCGGAATCAATCAGTCCACCAGAAACTTCGACGGTTACAAAACCTAGTACGCACTGCGATGGCAATATTAATATACTTATATAGCGTACCATTTTAGTCTACTAACGCTTTTGGTAGTTACGCCCGTTGTACGTTGAAGATGATGATGTTAACGAAGTATTTTAAATTGCGCCACATTTATTTATTGACGAACACCACGCGCGCGCGCGTGCATCGTTTGTATAAACTGCTAGCGATTGATAGTCTAATATCGAATGGACTAAGGATGTCACGCAGACTCTTTCCCGTAGAGTGTATTCCCAAACCCGCGCGCGCGCGCGCGCGCGGGATCGTTTCACTACACTTTCATCCATTCATATCCGATTCGTTTGACTCAAGTACAGAGCAAAATCCCATGCTCAACGCAATGCAATGTTAAAAGTTACCTCTACCCTTTTCCCCTCGCGCATTAATTCCCTCAAAAAAAGAAGCAACCAGTCTACCTAAGCAAACCTTCCTCCGCCCAATCATCTCCCTGTTCAACCCGTTGTGGCCCGTTTAACTTCACTTCGATGAATTTGCCGCTCCGCTCTTCTTCTTTCCCGGCGGCAGGATACGACTTCTCATTTCCAATCAGGATCGTGTCTTCTGGGTACAATCTCCAACGATCGTCGTGGTTGGGCGCGCGGGATAACGAGATGGTCTGGGTATTGCAGTCTCCCGCCGACACGGAGGCCGCCGCCATGTAACGCCATGCGCGGGGATACGGAGCTTCGCGATTGGGGTTCTCGAGGCAGAATTGCATCTGTGGTTTTGCATGATTTAGTATTCTTTCTCCCCCGGGAGGAGAGATGTGTGGATTGAAGTCAGAGTGGGTGGACTGCGTTTACCTCGTTGGCTTTGGTGGCGTTGGGTTTTGTCAAAATGCCCATGCTCCATGCCCAGATTAGGAGCGTCAATAGGATCCAGATGAAGTGGAATACTTCCGAAAGGCCGCATGAGCCTTTGGGGTGTCCGTCCTCGTCGTCTTCGTCGTCAATGTCGCTATCGCTGTCATATTCTGAGCCCGACTTTATGGGCGAGAATAATTCGGGTTGAGCTTCTTCATCTGCGATGTTCGGATTCTCGGGATCGACCTCCGGAATGCATGCAAGTTGATGGCTGCCTGCGGTGTGCAAAGTGTATGGGGGAGGAGGGCGCTGGTAGTACCGGCTCGTCCGGCGGGATCGTCGGGGATATGATGCAGGCCGGAGATACGTCAAGAGAGAACCACGAGGGAGGCCATCCATTTCAACCGTATTGCTCGTTGGGCGGATTGTAAAGAAGGGATGAGGGCGGTTGCGTGCAAGATGCTGGGCGAAGAGTGATGGTATTGTTGGATAAGTGTTGTTTCTGTTGTCGGATACTAGCACAATGATAGAGGATTGATGCGGCAGTATAGATGCAACTGTGTATGTGTGCGGTTTTCAGGTTGACATAGAAGATATTGGACCTGTGATACGGCGAGGGAGACGAAGACGGTCATCATTTCTTCGAGGGAAGGCATCACTGCTGGCAACGGCAAAGATAAGTATAGAGCAAAATGATAGTTTGCGGAAGGCGAAGAAGCATTGGTGATGTGGAGGAAAGACCGCGCGCGGCAAGGAAATTGCGGTATGCACATTCAGGAATGGAAGGACGCAATGGTTTGTGTAACGTGTTGCATTCATCATTGATTCGTCCCGGAACATCAAAACACGTGATTCGACGAGAACGAAGGAAACCAGAGAGTAGCAGAGAGAAAATCTATTTGTAACATAAGAAAAACGGTAGTAAAGACTATATACCGGCAGAAAGCCCTTTTTATCCATCGAAGCCATTCTAGTCAGCTGTTGCAGTGACCTTCTCTACGTCGCCTTCAGATTTCTCCTCTTTCTTCACGCTGCGCCATTCCACCATCACTGCAGCCACCATGCTGAGGCACGACAAAGTAAGCCCGAGGTAAAATGTATTTCGAATGGCAATTCTGTAACCTTCTAGTAGAAGCCCGATGGAGGAAGTCGATACCAAATTTTTGATGTTGGTAGCCCCCATCTCGACGATTTGTTGTCGGGAAAGATGCAAGCCGGGGATTTTGCTCAGTTCCGTCGCCAATGTATCGGTGAAAACACTCTGCGCGATGCTGATGAATACGGCACCACCAAGATTCTGGACGAAAAACATGAACGATACACCCATCGTAGCATCCTCTTCATCAGCCAGAACAATCTGTGCAAGGAGGTTGGGTTGTTGCATTCCCAAGCCAGCTCCAAAACCAGATATGAATTGATACCCGATCCACATACTGCTGCCTACATCCACTGGCCAAGTTGTGATCAGACCTGCACCAACCGAAGTGAATACTGCAGACAGTATCATGGCAGGTGCGGGATAGCCTAGACGTTGAACAGCTACCCCAGCAAGTACAGTTCCGATGAATAAGCCGAGGATGGAAGGAAGTGTTGCAAGACCAGATTTAGTCGGAGAGAAATTTTGTATGGCTTGGAAAAAGATGGGAACGTAGAAACTCAAGATCAAAATGCTGGCATAACAGCATATGCAGAATAGCGCGGCTCCAAGCATGGTGCGTCCTTTCATTACGCGAGGGGGAATTGTCGCAGTATCCGGCATGAAGACCTGTACAATCGCGAATCCAATGGCCAGGAGGACGGCAAGCACCAAAAGGAGGATCACTCTCCAGTTCGACCATGCGTAGGTTGTGCCGCCCCATTGGAGTGCTAAAACTAAACATACAACAGATGGCAGGAACAGAGCCGTACCCAACGGGTCCATTTGTTTCAATTTTTGAATGAACGACGTAGTAGTGACATCCGTTTTCGCCTTTGGTTGGGATTGGAGCAGGAACGGGAGGAGAGCGATTGCGACGGCACCGAATGGAAGATTAATGTAGAAGCACCATCTCCAGCTCAAACGATCAGTTAGGACGCCGCCTAACAGCGGTCCTACCACTGAGGCAATTCCGAAGACCGCGCCCAACAGCCCTTGGAAGACTGGTCTCTTCTCCAGCGGTACGGTCTCCATGATAACGATAATTGCGCCGTTTGTGATACCTGCGCTTCCTAACCCAGATATGGACCTTCCTACGATGAAGGCAGGAGAAGTAGGTGCAGCACCGCAGATAGCAGAGCCAACCTCGAAAATCACGACGGCCGTGACGAAGGTCAATTTGACGGAGTAGAAGGTATATATACGGCCCCAGATGAGTTGGAAAGCGCACAGTGTCAACATGTACGACGAGGCGTACCATCCAATCGACGAGAGGGAATTGAACTGATCGGAAATGCGAGGCATGGCGGTTCCGAGGATTGACTTATCCAGAGCGACCAGGAACATGGTGATGTAGAGACACAGCATTATAATCCATGTTTTGCCTGCAGATGGATACTGGCGCACTTGGGACGAGTCCATCGGGGTTGTAGCAGATGCTCCGTCAACAGGCGCGTTCTTCTCCATGGTATTTTCGTGGAAGCTTCTGTTAAGTTTCGAGAAATCGCAAAGGTGTTGTTGCAGGGGTTCGGAATTGTTTGTCACGGGTGTAAAGCAGGAGTCGATGTATGCAGTAAATATCCCATGACGGGAGACTGCTCTTCGTTATGTATATATACATGTTTTCGACGTTGAAGCGCCCGAGAAACGGACTTTGCGCATCAATGTTGGCTTCAAGTGGGAGTCGGACGCGAGGATGGTTTGTAGTTGGGAGTCGGGCCCGAGCAGGCACTTGCCGGGCTTTCGGGTTTTAGCTCATCTGCCCCCGCCCATATCCACCCGCAACAAGTTCGATTTTGGCGACCATCTCATCTGTCATTGTGAAAATCCGTATTATGCGAATCTCCTGAGTTTGAGCAGTTCGTTATTTGTGACGGTGTTGAGATGGATGGATGGGTGGGTGGAAGAAGACTCCACGCGGATAAGCCACGCTTTGATTGGTCAAGCTTTGCGTCTTGGGACTTCTCAAAGCGACGTCAATCAGCATCACCACCCCACACCACCATGGCAATTCTTCCAGCGACTTCACTAGGCCTTCCACCCTGAGCCTGCCCTAATGCGCGGACTGGTTTCGCGTTACAGGATCTCAACACCCGTTTTCCCCCGCGAAGGCTGGCCCTTCATCCCGACAGATGTCTCACCCCATCGCGAGCGAGAGCACCCCTCTCCTCACAGACGCATACACGCGAAATAGCACAGAATTCGCTGGCACAGATGCCTGTGTCAATCGCAATGCCTCCTCACAAAGTCAATCGTTCGCGATAGCGGCGACCATGTTCTCCTTCGCTATCCTCGGGATCTTTACGGCCTCTACCGGCGTCATGCTCCCTCCTTTGACCAAACATTATTCCTTGACTGATATCCAAGTCAGCACCCTGTTCTTGGTAATTCCATTAGGGTACATATTGTCGGCCTCGGCCAACTCTCTTGTTCATTACAAATTTGGCCAGCGTGGAGTGGCAGTCCTCGGGCCCCTGCTGCAGATTGTTTCTGCGGTGGTCGTGGCTCTTCACCCTAGGCAGTTTGCCTTCCTCGTCGTAGGATGGGGAATAATGTCTATGGGTGCGGGGCTGATAGATGGTAGCTGGTGTACTTTCGCTGCGGGGATGGGGGACAAAGCAAACAGAGTCAGCGGACTATTGCATGGGAGCTTCTCCGTCGGGGCTGCTACAGGACCTTTTGTGATGGCGGGTTTGATGGCTAAGGGCATAGACTGGTGGATTTGGTATTGGATTATGGTAAGATTGCTCTTCATTTGCGCTGGTGCGCTCGTTTCGTTGGTATTGTATTCGTTGAAGACGGAACTGACGTCTATGGCTAGGTGGGAATGTCTGCCCTTCAGCTGATTATCCTCGTTATTGCCTTCCGACACTCCGATGCCTCCGCATACCAACAAGCCAGTCCATCGCCTTCTTCGTCCATATTGACCCCACCGACAAAACCAGCTTCTTCGCGTGCCATGTTCGCACATCCTGCCCTTTGGATCTCCGCGCTATACTTTCTCACCTACGTGGGTAACGAGACGGCTATTTCTGGTTGGATTGTCTCATTCATGACGCGCGCGCGCCATGCTACACCTTACCTTTCCAACATCTCTTCGTCAGGATATTGGGGCGGAATGGCGGTTGGTCGTCTCGTGTTGGGTCCAGTCACCGATCGCATTGGGGCACGAACGGGTGCACTCGTGTATCTGAGCTGCGCGATCCTGCTACAACTGCTTTTCGCATTCATACATTCCTCTGCTGTTTCTGTTGTCTTGATGACCTTGTTAGGGTTCTCCATGGGTCCGCTTTTCCCGAGCGGAGTCGTCGTGTTGACACAGCTGCTTCCACAGGAGATGCATGTCAAAGCTGTGAGTTTTGTGTCTTCGCTAGGTCAGGTCGGCGGTGCTGCTCTGCCCTTTGGAATTGGCGCCGTTGTGCAATCGCTCGGTATCGGGGTATTTAGTTGGGTCCTGTTGGTGTTTTCCTCGGTATCGCTGGGAATATGGTGTTTACTTGCAGGCTTGCAGCCCAAGGTGGATCAAGAGGAACGCAATATCGACTATATCGCTGAGGGGCTCCGAGACACAGGAAGATGGTGGAGAGAGTAAGATGAGAAACCCGACGCGACCGACTTTGTAAAGTCGTTAGCGGAACGTCATGAGAAAAAACGCCTGTTTGTCTGTTGCGATGGTACTTGGCAGAATGCTTCAGGCACTATTGCACCTATGACCAATGTGGCAAAGCTGGCACGGTGTGTAGACAGAATGGGAAGAGATGATCTGAAACTTCCTACTATTAGCGATTCCCGAAGAGACTCCGAGTCTAGTCCAGAAGATGAAACCGACCATGTGGTCAAGCTCAAGGGACGCTATGGTGTTGTGCGTCAGTTGGTATATTATTCGAGCGGAGTAGGGGCTCAGTCATCCTTGTCGATAGACAGCCAGTTCGCGGGGCTAACTGGGAAAGGTAGATATCGTACTCTCCTTAAACATAGTGCCAAGTCTTTGACTGAATACCAGCTAATAGTCTGTGCAGGAGTGACTGCGAACATACTGAACGCTTACTGCTTTATTTGCAACAACTTCAACTTCGCATCTACGCTGGATGAGATAGTTCTCGTCGGCTTCTCTCGGGGTGCCTTCACCGTTCGTTGTTTAGCAAATTTCATCAGCAAAGTCGGATTGCTCCGGCGACAAGGTCTGCCTTTCCTTCGCCCTCTCTTCAGACTTTGGAAGCGAGGCGAGACTACCAAACTTAACCAGATGGCAGACGTGCTTACGTCGCTCCACCTCGAAGGTGTTAAGATCGAGATACTTGCAGAATGGGATACTGTCAGTGCGATGGGGCTGCCACTTGGATTCTGGAAACGGGAGCTCTCGTCGGTTCAGGACGATCTTAACAAGGTTCTGGAGGCCGTAAAGAATGCATTTTTGGCCTTTGCTCTTGACGAGAAGCGGCCAAGATTCAAACCAATGCTGTGGATGAACGCGCCCAAAGCTGGAACAATCGTGAAGCAGTGTGCCTTTATCGGGTGCCATTCAGATATTGGGGGGGGGGAACCCCGATGCTGGGCTCTCTACAGTGTCACTTCTATGGATGATATCTAAAATCAAAGAAGCCTGTAACGCCGAGTTTGACGAAGGCGCGTTGCTCCAATTTGTCACCCCAATTCAATCTCCACGCTGGAGGAGGGATGAAGGAGTGTTTCGGGGTACTTGGTCACTAGTGAAGGACCTCTGGCCCTCGACGCAGCGGGAAATGCAACTCAAGGATCTCTCATCCTCAAAGGGTAAGCTTAACTATATATCCTATGCGTGGAATGCGTCGGCAATGAATAACCTATTGACCCTCATTAGGGCGCATTCACGAGTCCCGCGTCCGATGGTGGCTGATACTGCACTGCTTCACCTTCGGACTGTGGAGCGGGAAGCGTGATAACCTCCTCACCTGGACGGCTCAGCAAACGCCGCAGGAGGACTGGCTGCTGAAAATCCACTTCACAGCTCACGTGCTCAATGCTCGAGACTCCCTGGTGAAAAACAGGCCATTTACCAGAAAAAGAAATGGCTCCCTGTCCCTCTCTAAAGATGAACCCAACCAATATGAAAATTGGCTTCTGAGGGAATGGGAGCAGATATCGAGGCGAGACCAACTATCTGTGGAGGGCAATGTTGGTTGGAATGAAATTGCCAATGAACTTCGGTGGGGTATAGCTCAAAAAGATATCGACCCTCTCATACAAAATACCACCACTGCAAAAGGATATTGAGGGAGGTAAATCCGAGCAGCGTGCCGGTAGAGTGTAATGTTTGTGAACCAAAGAGGATATTTAGATTGATAAAGAGCGCGGCAGGTATTTTTTCTCTTTCACATTACGCATCCAGTCACTCATTTCACGGTTTGCTGTATATGGTCAGCTTATCTCTTATGTCTGACGTGGGACATACGGAACTGCAGCTCCAAGCAGCGGTGCTGAAGCAGCTTTACAAGCTTGTGCCCCACAGAGTTCTTCTTGTTGATTATGGTCCATACTTTCCTTCGTCATTTTCTTGTCTTATGTTTGTCCAAATATTTGTTCTATTTGGCGGCCTCGTATTTTAGGGGCGTTGCATCTGTGAGGGCAGGTACACGGGGCCCATCACTAGACCTTATTCCGGCAATCTTGATACATCTCGTGCTTGGATATCTGCGTGGGCGGATCTGACTTGCAAAATGGCAGCATTCATGCTTTTACGTGTTTGCAAAGTTTGCACTATGAATTCAGATATGTGAGCCATGATGGACCCGTTAGAACTGAGCTCTGTATTCACGGTTCAACTACTGAGAATTTTCCGAGTTGATGATGGGAATTTTGATGCGGTACCGAAGCTTGTCAACCTACCGTGGTTGTTAGAAACCAGAAAAAAAGCTGCTCAACCTTCCACAACGTTTTTTTTCCCCCTCCAGTCACCCATTTTCCTGGACAGTTTCACCCCAATGACGTCAGATTTTACTTCAGCTAAGCGAATTCATCAACTCCTGGAATCTCCACATGCTCGAGACAAATACCCTGCAGCACATCGTCGGTGTCGACGCGTTGGCGTTTGGGGCTTGAGGTGCGCGACAGATCAGGATAATGCGACAATCGGAGGCGTGCAAGTGGAGTCTGCCACTAAGGATGAGGTATATGGCTGTGCGGGCTGACTCGTGGGGATAGTCCATCATAGGCAGCGGGAGGCTCTTGTTGAGTTGGGTAACACCGACCGCAGAAGTAGGATGAATAAACACAACGGCTCTGCGCGTATTGAGTTCCTGCCAGATGGGGATAAAGTCCGCATGGCCAAGGTAGTGATCTTCCGGGCCATAGCGCGTCATGAACACGACTCCATAGGCATGGAGTTCATCCAAGGCGTATCCAATCTCGGTGAGGCACAACTCAGTGTCGCTGAGAGAAAGTACACTGGCGAAGAATCCGTAATGTTCTGGGTCCGACCCACACGCCTTTGCCAAGAACGAAAAAAAAAAAAACCCCCCCATCAACACCAAAACGTGCTCTCATCTGAATGGATCATTTCGAAGAAGGATCCATCTTAGATCGATAAAGTCTTGTTTGCAGCGTCGTCTCGGCACGCATACCAGCCCTTCATCTCCCATCTCTGTGCCAAAAGCCAGTCCTTGACCTTTTGGTTTTCATAGATATACGGTTGGGTCCACCACTTCTCGTGCATACTAGGAAGGCCTTGTTCAAAGTCGTACTCGGTCGGATAACGGATGTTCCACGTATACCCAACCTCCTTCCATGGCATTGGGCCTTCCCATGTAAAGGCTTTGTTGAGGAGGTTCTGCTCCATGTACTGAGGGTCGAACGAGTTTTCGATGTTGATAAAGGAAACAAGGTACTCGAACATTTTCTCGTCAGGGTGGAGGAGCATGCTGCAGGATATAATGTTAGCGGGGTCTTTCTCTCTTTCTTTCTCTCTTTTCCCCAATGGCACGGCAGACCAACCACCAGGTTGAGGAGCTGCAGGAGAATTGTTATATTCAAAACGCGGGATGTATGTCGGAACTTACAAGCCAGCGTTCATGTTGCCCTTGTACTTAAGACCACCGCCGTCGTGGGTAGGCGGGAATTTGTGGTTACTATCCCAAACTTCAGATCCTCCAGCGAAGAGGTATTTATCGGGCCATTTCATCTGCCCCTCCAGGGGTTGGAATCGACCAGTAAGCGATTTCTGGATCTGTGCAAGGGGCTCATCAAAAATCTTGTCCATATTCTTCCGGACCATAGAGTCGCTGTCGAACAAAAGCACGCGGTTGTACTCCGTTAGCTGCCACGCGCGGAACTTTGTCATTAAATCATCAAACTGGCGTGCTTCCCCCTTAATCCAGGGACTACCGGCAGTTTCAACAAACTCAACCAGCCGTACCTGGACACCATCCTTTTCTAGGCGGTCGCGGCGTGACTGGGAGACTGTAGGGGTTACAAGAACAATAACGTCGTGTTTGGTACGTGTCTCTGGCACATGAAGCAGCTGCCACACTAAGATACGGGTAGCGACGAAGTAAACGTCGTTCTCGAGGTCTTCTCCTTGGGTTGAATCGACGGTTCCTGATAGTAGAATGACGTAGGCCAATTTTTCATTGCCGTTCTTGTCGAAGCCGGAAGCGCCGTGGGAGTTTAACAAAGAAGGAGCTGGGTTTTGATAGGTTCCAATGTGCGTAGCGCCGAAGGTCTTGTTCCTGATGGCATTGTAAGTAGGTTCGTGGAAGCTGCCAGTGATGATAATGATAATGAATAGAGAGACGAAGGTGGGAACAATAATTGTGGCGCGCCTGCCTAAGATGAAGCGCATTATTGGGATTGAAAAAATATGGAAGAAGAAAGTAGCAAAGCGAGCGAGAGAAAAAGTGCTAGGCAAAATGGCTGAGGAGAAGAAAATGGTGTAGAGCCGTGGGCAGGCGACGCCTGAAGGCCTAAGGTTGCACTATAAGTAAAGGGAAAGGTAAGTAAAGGTAAAAGTAAGGAAAGGGAAAGGTAAGTAAAGGGAAAGGTTCCGGTTAATGCAGTTTGCAACTAGGCAAGTGGATCATCTCGAGTAAGCTGCGTGGTAAGGCATACTTACGGACGTTATTGTACCAAAAATACTCTTTGCTAATTGGCTCCTAATCCTTGATATCTTCTTTCAGGCACAGTACCACTATGGGTCAGACTACGCAACGCCTAGAGAATAAGGCGAGCTTCTCGTAAGCTAACAAAATTTCGGCCCCCCATAGTCCCTCATAAAAGTCCCTCATAATTGATGAGGGACTATGGGGGGCCTATAATTTGTTTTTAAGCGAGTAGATACATTAGAGTCTTATTCTTGAGGTCTTAGAAATCTCGGGTTGAGTTTCGTGTATGAATAGCAAACGAGCATTTATAACTAGCAGAAGTTTGTACGTTTAACGAGTAGGTTGTAACTTGAAGTGAATACAAGAATCCACAAGGGCGTCTTGTCTATTTGGTTATATACATAACGGTAAGAGTGTGCCATCCATCGTCGTAGGCGTGCCATCCACAGTCTTGGCTGGATGGCATGCCACGCACGGACGGCGGCGCGAGCGTGATCAAGCTCTCGGTGGACAAAGACAAGGAAGCGGCCTTCCGGCAGACGACGAGCGAGTGGCTCGAACCGCAGCTCCCAGGTGCGAGGCTAATCGGGCCCAAATGGCACACAGTCAAGGCGGACTGGATCGAAGTGCCGTTGGCTGTAGAGCCAGAGACGGGAAAAGTGAGCCCGTCGGCTATAGAGGGCTTCAGGACGGAAAACGGCGTGGAGGTGTGCACGAAAAGGTGGCTCTGCCCAGCAGGCAGCACGCATTAGTAGTAATTAAAGTAGCGACAAAAGAGGACGCGGAGAAGCTGCTTACGTTAGACGGCGTAACGTTTAGCAGAGGCAGGATCGTCGTGTTGCTATCCAAGGAAAGGCGTAAGCTAGTAGCCTACTTCAGGTGCAGGCGTTTTAGCCACAGAGAGAGAGACTGCATAAGAGTGGAGACGTGCGACAAAGACAGTTAACCTACGCTGCGTAAACTGCTACGGCCCACACTAAGCCTAGCACTAGGAATGCTCTAAGTATAGATCGCCTTCTTGATATCACACGCACCTTGGTAGAGGAAAGCTGTTCATGGCAAGATAGATGAGCGATGCTTTCAATGCATTATACTTGATCTTAATAAAATGTGTCCAAGAGCCTTATTCAAATGTAATTTTGTTGTGAACGCTCCCCAATTCCCATGATTAGAGTTTCCTTGTGCACAAGTGGTGCCTGCGCAAGCTCGCGTAAGATACACGAACGAAGCATCTCATTGGTCCGCAAAACCATGTCCGCAAAACGCCAACGTGGCAAGATACAAACCCCTCCCTCAAAGCAAAGACCAACATTCCAATTTACCCACAGCCTCCCACTTTTTACATTTGACTATATATACAATTTAATTCCAAAATTTCCCATTCAAATCTGATAACGGCGCGCCGGTAACTCAGTGGTAGAGTGTAGGACTGCAGTGAAACCAAAACCGCCTTCCCGAAGTCACCAGTTCGACTCTGGTTCGGCGCTGTTTTTTTTCGTGTTTTGGTTCTTTTTTTTTCTAAGTAAGCATCGCATACTGGCTAGATGCGGAACGGAACGTTAAGAAGAACGGGGATGGATGGGTTCGGCAAATCTTTACGCCCTTTTTTATTGTCAGACATGTGCGCAAGTATTATTTATTGTATAAGAAGGTACAGTTCTTCCACGCCACGCCAGCCTACAAGTATTTCAGAGAAAGGCTGGCGTGGCGCGAGTATTCCAATATATTGTGAAATTTCTACGAAAGGGTTAGTGCATGCGCGTTGAGGTGGGTCAAAAAGCCTGCAGCAATCTTGGGGGCGGGGCGGGGGGTTAAAATTTGTGTGAAGGTAGAGGACCGACGGTCTTCAAAAATCCTACCAAATTAGGAAGGTTCAGTTTGTGTGAAGGTAGAGGAACGACGGTCTTCAAAGAACTTACCTAATCGGGAAGGTTCAGTTTGTGTGGAGGTAGAGTAACGACGGGTTTCAAAGATCCTACCTAATTAGGAAGGTTCAGTTTGTGTGGAGCAAGAGGACCGACGGTCTTCAAAGATCCTACCTAATTAGGAAGGTTCAGTTTATGTGGACAGTGGTTGATGGCCTTTTAGGACCTTCCTAATTAGGAAACTCGCCTTGCGCATCATATTTTGAAGCACTCCTTTGGTAATCTTGACCTCGTCTCCTCAACGCTTGAGCAGAAGTGCCATTGCGCTTTGATCGAATGACTCGGCTATTGTAGCCAAAGGCGCACCCTATTGTAGTCGCACCCAAAATTATATATATCCTATCACACGAGGACACTGAATCTCAAGAAGGTTTGGTGCGTCGTAAAATTACCAAGTCGCAATCCTTTCACTCCACCTGCTATTTCATGGCCTGTAATCCCATAGCCGCCATGCATTCTGGACGATGAGTGTATCCATTTCCTTTCCCATCTGTTCTCTCTCCCCTGGAGGACTGCTTTGCTCTCCGGGCCTTTCCTTATCTATCTGCCGCCAAATGGCGGCTGCAACGCTCATGAATCCCCTATCGAGCGCCCAGTCTAACGGTGTATGGCCTCTACTATCTGTATGGGTCACACTCGCTCCATTCTCCATCAACAAAATTGCTACATCTGTGTGGCCATTTCTTGCAGCCCAATGTAATGCAGACCAATCATCAGCTTCATAATAGTTCGGATCAGCACCAGCCCTAATCAAGATCTTTACGCACTCTGTGCTTCCCATCTCTGCAGCCCATACTAGGGGTGTATCCTCCATCGTATTCTCTACATCTACTGAACCATCATGTTGAGAGACGAAAAATTCCGTAAACCGGGGCAAGTTGAAGTATGCTGTCAGGTGAAGAGGCGTCGGATCCTCCGGCACCGCCCAGCTTCCGTGCTTTCTGATAAAGAATTCTAGGGCAAGGAGGCTGTTTCCATTGTCCGGTAAGGATAGTAGTCTACAAACACGGCTAAAAAGAGCAGGGGAAGGCGTTAATGCTGCTCGAGTATGGAGCGCCCAGCTTTCCACAGCGTATCGAATGAAGGGACGCTGCCGAAGGAATTCTTGAATGGTATCAGCATAAGCGGCGTACCCTGTCACCCACCGGAGCTGCCAATGAAGCTGCGCGAAGTCCGGGTTATGGAGCAGATACTGAATGCAAATATTCGCTAGGTGGTCGCTGGCTGAGGTGGTGTCCATAGCGAGTCCTGCAACTTCTTCCGAAGCCGCGTTATGCGCGAAAGCCTCCAGAAACCCGCGAGCCGTCTGGTGCACAAAATTGACCTCTTTCCGCGGACCTTCAATCCGGATAAGGGATCCTAAAAGAAACTCGACATCTGCAGCAAAACCATACCAGCTCGAGGCACCCGTCTCCAAACATAAAGCTACCTCCAATTCAGCAAGAGTGAGACTACGGGATCCATAAAGTAGCCAGCGGATGATTCTCCACATATCTTCTTTTCGCGTTGGAATGATGTTGTGTAGAATAGCTCTATAGGTATTGTCGAGAGACAGTGGAATACTTGAGAGCTTATATAGAATTGCTTCGTCGCTGAGCCGTTGATCTCGACGTTCCAGCTCTTCCAGGATGAGAACAACCCACAGAAACATCCCTTGAGCGTGTGACTCCATGTATCGAATGATCCCTTGTGTGACGGTAGGATCGAGATTGCGACGCCGCGTGAACTCTTCCATTCGGCTTCGAATGAGCCCTCGAATGTCGCTTTTGGTATCCATTTCACTTATGGCGAGGATTGGAAAGTGGTAGAGTTGATCATGTATGTCGGAATCTGGTCTGTTTGTGATCAGGACTTTTAAAGCTGTGTTTGCTGTTCTCCAGTTAGAGGAGGAAGTTTCATCAGCTAGCATTTTGACCCATCCCAGAATCAGATTTCGGGACTTTTTCTCGCATTCATCAATCGCATCGAGGATAAGGAACACCCTTGAACTGAGCGGAGTCTGCTCCAACATTTCGCTTAGTAAGACTGATAGAGTTTCCCATGACCATTCGAAAGCGCCTTTAGCAGACAACCTTCTATGCCGTTTGAGGAGCGTCGGAAAAATGCAGGGCACTTGAAGAACTAGCTGGCTGGTCAATGTCCTCAGAGCGGCAAGACCTGTATTTTCGGCTTCCTGGTTGGAGTCCCGGAAGAAGAAGGATAGCACAACAGCCTTAATTTCGCTCCCATGGTTTTCCTCTTTTGTGTGGCTTTGGTCCTGAAATATTGCGTGGATGATATTGGCTGCTAAAGTGGTCTTGCCACAACCAGCCTTTCCGGCAATGGAGAGAAGGGAAGGTCGGTTGGCATCATACCAGGCGGTGAACTTATTATTGCTGAAGATCCAAGCGCATGAGTTTCTGGAGCGACGCAGCATTTGATCCAAGAATTGCTTTTGATCTGTTGCAGAGAGATTGGCCAGACATGCCTCTGTTTCATTCGACTCAAGAGGCTCCGTGAGCCGAGGAGCGTCTTACATCTTTGAATTAGTCCACATTGCTCTTTTGAATTCTGCTGGGATCGAGTGCCCTGTGTTGGAGAGCGGTGGAAGACCAAGTCGTAATCAACGAGAATTGAGTACTAACATGCGGAAAGTTCCTTCCGAAGTCGTTTGAATGCATGATCCAGGCCTTCGCCGTATATGACTGGCATGTAGACTTCAAAGATGCCTAACAGGCAGTAGACTTGATCCTCCTCAACCGTTGTCTGGCGTTTTGCTGCCCATGATATTCGCTCTGGAATGTTGAATTCAGACATTGGCCGTCCCTGAAGTGCTCTGATCGAGATACCCGTAATGCCGTGTATTTGGAGTTCTAACGATCTTTTATCACCTAGGAACTTTCCCTCGGAGCTAAAGAATTCAACTACTGGAGGAGCAAGAAGCTCTTGCAGCGTCCAACCTCGAGAGAACCATCGACTCTGCCTCAATGCTGTCTCAAACAGAAGATCGTCTAGAGACTCGTTGTCGTGCCGGGAAGATTCGACTGAGACGTCCGCTAGGTAGACGTAACACTTGGATGCCTTCTGATACCATCTATACATTGAGTTGATTGACTTTGTTTCCTCAGAGCTACTAGATTTGTCGATACAGCAGGTGTCTATCCAGCAATATTGGAGGTCATCCGTTCTTATTCGCTTCTCGCAAAATTTGATCTTTTTGTGCCCCTTCTTGTCCTTGCCGGTACCGTTCTGAATGTCTTGGAATAAAACCTCATGACCTTTCTCCCATGTGTGCGAGAGGATGGCATAAGGTGGGATCGTCTTCTCGTCATAAAAGTTGACAAGGCTGAACTCCCCATCGTCCTGAAACCGAAGCAAACGCATGGAAAGAGGACAGTAAAACACCCTTACGATGCATAGAAACAGAAGCTAGAGTAATAGAGGCACAGGGGCTGGATAATAGCGTCACCGTGTAAGTGCCTTGGTGGGGCCGGTCAATTCAGCTTAGGCCAGCTCACCTGAGGTCTAGGCGTTTCGCATCACCTGACAACTACCTCGTATAACTTCGTTAGCGAGCCAATAGACCTACTGCCGCCTTTCGAACTGCAGTTTTGTTACCACAAGTTGTTTTAATTTGTCAATGGTCTATCCCTTTATTATTTTGAATTTTCTCTGATTTTCTGCCTTCGTTCCTCCAGGCTTCCAATATCTACATCGACAGAGGCCAGGACGTCACCTCGAAATCTGAAATGCTGGGGATGAACGCCTATACCGATCGCGACATAGAGTCTGCTATAATTACCGGAAAAGAATGTTCCTGTCGATGTTGTTTCTAAAGCGCCAGTTCTCAAACTGCTAATAGATTTATGAAATGCAGATTCCAATCATTTCCCATCTCACAAAGTTCTCTGCTTTGGGGAATTGTTGAGTCTGTGTTTAAATGGTGTAATATATGTGTGGGGTTTGTATTTGTGTTTATGGCTGTGATCTATTTTTGGAGGGAGGATGGAGAGGGGTTGGTGGGGTTTTGAGGTTTGTTTTGATAGGTAGTTATTTGTTGTTGTTATGTATTGTGCTTTGTGAAATGTGTGTGGTTGTTTGTGAACTTTCATGGCTTAATGAATTATGGCCAATTCCTGCGTCGCGAGGCTCACGGTGTTACGAGACAAATCATATGGACTTGGACTTTAGGAGACGAATGCCGGGAACGGCATGTGTTCTTGTGCACTATCATTAAGTAAAAAGAGCCCCTAATTAGGGAAGAAGTTATGTAAATAAAACACAGCGCCATCCTCATTAACGTATGAGCCCACGTCCTGAAAATACTACAAGCCATTCTCAAATTCTCAAATTCCCAAAGTGTAGAAGCGAGGCCCAAACCCATTGTCCCCACTATTCTTTCCAACTAGATTTAGGTATTCCTTTTCAAGCAGAGCAGCACGTAGAACGGGTCTCTCTACAAGGGATTCCTTATGGCAAAGCGCTCTAACCATTATGCAGGCTTGCAAACGGCTTTGACCCACGGCTTGTAAAAACTGCAAAAGTAGTCGTTCCAACGGCCAACCATGTACTTTTCTTCAGCAATGCACTAGGATTAATTTCTGTTAGCAAAGGCTCTGACAAGATGATTCCCTGGCTACAGTATAGATAGAGACTTACCCAACCATCAGATTGGATGGTACCGTAGTAAGCATACTCGCAAATCCCAAAACCAGGTCCTTGATTATAGTTCGTGCCATCCTCAGGGTTAACGCAAGCACACGAGAGTAGCGTGGCCTGTTGCTGTTGCTGTTGCTGTTGCTGGGTAGCAGGTAGAGCCAGAGTAGCAGGCAGAGCGAAGAGAGCGATAGAAAAGGTCTTCATTTCGAATAGTAACTACTTGGAATGAGTAGTTTATAACTCAGTTGGTAGGTTTCGTGGGTATTTTGATTCTGCTTTTGGAAAACGTAGAAGTTGAAACGAGGGTTGAGTGAATAAGAAAACTAAAGAGCTTGCGCCT
Organism: Periconia macrospinosa; assembly: GCA_003073855.1. NCBI lineage: Eukaryota > Fungi > Ascomycota > Dothideomycetes > Pleosporales > Periconiaceae > Periconia > Periconia macrospinosa. The sequence continues at coordinate 28,481 of KZ805652.1, forward strand.
TTATATAACCTTCAAATCTATCTAGACTTAGTTAATATATTGAGGAGGGAGGTTGTAAGAGTGCATGGCCCCTTAGGTACGCCTAGTAAATAACGCGGTGGTAATACTGAAGTGGGGAGTATTTTTATTGTTAATTTATGCTTGTTCCGCATTAGGCAGTCAACAAAGTAGGTAGAGTACTATTCAAGGTAAGAGAGTTGTTATCCTTGGAATTAACCTCTATGGATATTGAATATTGCAAGTTTTCTAACTAAATTCGTTAGGGGATTAAATGTACCCTGGCAATAAGATAAACCCTTTCTGCTAGGACACAAGTCTACACCACTACGCCAAACAACCAAAAAGGCGAAAACAATTAGTGATAGTTGAGTCGCGTGTAGAAGATCACTTGTGTAGTAGGAAGCAGGAACTGCCGAAGACTCTGTATCTATTAATTTCTACACGTAATATCACAACGATAACAAACAAGTCGCAGTGGGCTGATGCTCCTTTGCTGGGAATCGCGGGTATTCTGCGGGTATTCTGCGGCCTGCCATAGAAGGTGCGTTGTGCCCGACCCTTGTAGTTAAATGGGTACGTCCGAAACTGATCTCGAGCAGATACGCTGTTACCGGCAAACCAACCCGTCTTGGCTAACATTGCGGTGTGCATTGTCAATATTGCAGATCAAGCAGTTCATTCTACTAGAATAGCTTTTGGAAAACGTTGTATCGCTGTACACATTCATTAGTAAAAGCATTAATGGTGACACTGCGATGTCTAAATAAGGTATGTACTTACTCGGATAGTCAAGGTACTGTGGCGGTATGGAATGCGCTCGGTGCTCATCTAGCCCCGCATTAGGGTGTTCGCTTCAATAGGTTTGGCTTGAACTGGGACGGACAAGGATACAAGTCGCAACCTTCCTAGGTAGTTAAGTAAGTTTGTTAAGAAACTGTTGTTATATGCTACTCCGCAGATGCCCTGCTGCTCTAATTTTTAGCCCTAGCGAGAGTGCTGCATGTACTTTCATAGCCTCGCTGTATGTCACCCCCATTTTCAAAACTTGATCTGATTTTTCGTCCTCACTATTTTGATTAATACAGACACTGTTAACCTAGAGAACTCTCGGGTAACCTTTGTACCTTAAATATCGCAATGCATGTTTCAAATTCTTAGTAATACAGCACCAAACCCTATTAAGATCTATGGGTAAAGTATCACAAGGATTCTCCCAGACATATGCGAGGGCTTCGTAGGCATGCCCCTCGTTAAAGGATACTTTTTCTAGCTGGCCACTAATAGTTTCATTAAATAATCCTGGTTGAAGGATGAGAAGATGGATAGAGTCTTCGACAAGTGGTTAAGCAGGGTACAAGTTTTTTCGTATCTCTGGCTGATTAGACATGATAGTAGAAGTGATGCTTTGGCGCTCTAAGTGTCACTCCAGCAGATGGACTAATGTGGCAAGTCAGGGCGATTGTAATGATATAAGGGCAGAAACGAACGTTCGCAGCGGCTAAAGCTTCAGGGGAAGGAAACTTAGGGCGGGGCACGGCTAAATGCACTAGATCTCGGTCTGAATAGCTAGGGTCCTGGTTGTTCCATCTACGTTCGATAGTACGTAAAACCTACTCTATTAAGAGAAGGTCTCTGACTGAGAGATTAATCTAGTCAACACATACGACTACCTATTCTCCTCCAACCACTCCTTAAACTCGCCAATCGTCGGACATTCCAAGGAAAGAGAGCTCTTGATCTCCAACTTTAGCTTTGTTTGAACTTCATGGAAGAATCCATGCGGGAAGCATTTGACACTATCATTGATATCCGCATGATGGCGGCCTTTTATTGGGTGACCTCGATAAGAAGTATGCTATGTCTGATCAAGTAACTCCAATCGCAACAGCTAAAAATGCCTATTACCACACCACTGATAGATAAAGTAGTAGAATTGTAAATAGGCCGGGTGCATCTAGGTAGATAGATACCCTCACAATACTACGAGCGCTCCTTGATCGGACGTGGGACTCCTTTTTCTTCGCCCTTCAAGCTCGCCTGTCTGTCAAAATTCCTCCCACAATGCCCGTATTCTACCTGGCGCCTATTTAACAAAGTCCTTAGTTGCCATGTCCAGCTATAGAGCTCAAGTGTAACCTGCGAACAGATTGTTCTTAATCCATGTACGCCTGGGTTTCCATCACGTGTATCCTCGGATCGAGAGGTCCCTTTACTCACTAGATGGCCTCCACCAAGCTATTGCCAACGGTTACCTCTCACCTTTTGGATGAGTTCCTGGAGTTCCTCTCTGATGCCAGATATAGCTACGGTTGACCTTTCGACCGCGCGGTATGCGGCTTCGTCTGCGTCATCATCGGCAATGGTGTGATCCACTTTCGCAATATCATCAATCGCCTTCTCCACCCGGCGTAGTTCGCGCAGGAGCACTATGCGCCGCACGCTTGCCTGGTCTTCATGGTCCAGATCGAGCATACCGACCTGGACGACGGTTGGCCGAATACCAAAGTCTCCTACACGGGGTGGAACTGGAAGCGATGCATTCTGCATTGTCGAGTTGTTGCTAGAGCTAGACACGCTATTGCTGCTACCTGAAGTGCTTGTTCGAGTAGTTCCAGAAAGAGGAATGTTCTCTGACGCTGCTACGCGATACCAGAATATAATCTTGGAGAGGATGGAAACGTAAAGGAAGGTAAGATGCGGGCACCTTGCGCACGGGCACTTCATGAGCTCACTCCAGCCGTTGAGAGCCGCCCTGTTAGCCGTAAGTGCCTTGTCAAAAGTCGGAGCTAGATCAGCCGTGTCTGATCCGCTGTTGGAGTGGCTGCTAGTTCCTGGTTGGGGGGTGACATCGGGGGCGGAAGTATGGTGCAGTGATCGCAGAACAGAAATCGCGTCCGCCTCGCAGTCGTGTATTCTTGTCGTTGGCAATAAGCTAGAGGTTACAGTTGTCTCCAGACCCTCCCCAGTTGTCAGAGTCTCGGCCAGACTCACGCCAGTAACAGGATAAGTGAGTGCTGATAGTTCATATGCTGTCGAAACAAGGAGTGGCGGGTCTGTAAAGTTGTTGATATCAAAATCGGTCATAAAATCATCATTGGGTGCCCATAGCTGCGTCGCATCCAACACGTCGATCGATCCAACACGACCAGTTGTCGAACGGTTGATGGTGTAGTCATGGCCTGATGAGTCCCAGATATTTTCTCCCGTAGACATTGATGTAGGCGTATTCATTGCCGCTGTCATAGTTGTTGTCACGGTGGTGGCCGATGCAGCGGCGGCCGCCTTCATTCGTTCGCAGTTCACCCTTTTCTGCCAAGACTGTTTACCATGCCTCCGTGATTCGCTATAAGAGCATTGGAGCTGGTTGTTTATACATCTCTCACAGGCAGGCTGTTTCTTGTCGCACCGGACCTTCGCGCTGGAGCAGCGATCACACGACTGGCGGAGGCGAACATTGGACCGCAGCTCAACCGAGCTCATTTTCGATACGAACGGAAGCAGCCCTACCCTCTTTAGCATACATGTAACTTTGTATACGCGTCAATTAAGCGCTTATACCTACTTGCCGACCTTGGAGAACCCTAGAAATGGAGTTCAAATGTGGGGTGGCGCTGAGTACGTAATATATTCTGACAATGTTCACCTAATTAGGTTAGTCTTAGCCAGGAGGCCTCGCTTAGCCAGCTCAGTTCAAAGCCTCGGGCTTACGGGGCGTAGCATAGAGATGACGCCTTTCGTAAAAAGGCGGTACTCGCGCCACGCTTCCAATTGCGTTCCCTTACGGCACCTGCTAGCATTATAAGTTTCGTCCTAACACAGGCATTTAAATAGACGATAAGTGCTTAAAGGTAAATGCATCTAGGTTACGTAATCTATTTTAACCTATATATATATATATATTACCTTCCGTAGTACTACTCTAACACTTAATTAATTACTTCTTCTCTATATAGTATTACCTTTATACGTAACCTCTAATAAGTTATAAGCTTAAGAAAGCTTTCCCCTTAATCTATTAGAGATGTAACGTAGCACTATAATTATATAACTAGCTACTAATATTAATTAGCTACGTAAATTAATTTATAAAAATTAAACTATCTATTTACTTATATAGCTATAAAAAGGAAAATAATAAAAACCTTTAAAAACGTAATATTAAAAGACTAGTATTAAGAAATTAAAAGGCTAGTACTAAAATAAAATAGCTAGTACTAAAGTTGTCAGATTTGAAGGTACAAATCAAGTGTTAAAACAAGTGTAGTTGTCCGAAAGGTCATAAGATTGATTGTGTCTTCTTCCTATTTTTCGCAAATTTCCTCCTTTTGTATCTGTCTGCCAAGTGGGGTAACCGAGGTTCCTGCTATCATGACTCGACATAACTGAGTAGTAATACTCAATCTCACTAACAGTACAAAGGCTATACCCTTCTAGAAATGGTATAATCTGACA
>KZ805653.1:0-32775 GCA_003073855.1 Periconia macrospinosa
AAACCGACCCAACCCTAGGGTAGGGCTACCCATTTACCAGCCTATGTATAGGCGTAGGATATTAACTTCTATTAGTAAGTAGAGTTATAAGTATAAAGCTAAAGAGGTTACTCTTATAAGAGAGAAAAAATATATTACTTTAGTTTTATATATTAACTATTAAGTTATTAGAATAGGTGTCTGTATTATAATTTATAAGTTACTTTTAGCTAGGTAGCTTATATAATTCCTCTTTTTTTAGAATTTTTTATATATTAGTTAGGTAGCCTGCCTTTTATTATAACTTATATTTTTCACTATTTTTTTATTGTACAGGGAGCGTGCTCCAAAAACTCATAGTAGTCTGATGTTTCACTCGCATATTCGCATTTGCCTTGCAGGGTATAGCCTGCATGATTTTTTAGGAGAAGTTCTGACAGTAAGCACAGTAAGCTGCGCACCCTACTCCAAATTACGCACCCATCTTTTGATGATTAGGGCGCGTTCGGGGGGCCGCCAGGTTCAGGTTTTTTTACCAATCACCTGAACCTAGTAAAATGGAGGGTCTTTCGGGAAAATCGTCAGGACTAAGAGCACAAATCAGGTGCAGGTTTTACTATAGGAAGGCTAATAAATCTTGCCCCTACTAGTGCTTACTTTCCCTTTAGGTTTCCTTTTAGAGTAAGAGCTTAACTACAGAGGGGTGACACGCCGGGACGCCGCATATCGGGAGGACTAAGACGTTCTACGAATTAGAGGTTCTGCAACTTATGTCCGTTATATCTAATTTGTAAGTAACGCTTAGTAGACTAGCTACCCGATATGCGGCGTCCCGGCGTGTCACCCCTCTATATATATAGAACCTAAGAAATTACTTTGTCTCCTTAACCTCTCTGGGTCCATAATCTCTAGGTTCTTCTTAATTAGCCTATTTACAACCTGTACCTACAACCTGTAGCTCTCCCGAATGCTCATTATCATATTTAACCACGTAACTACTTAATTTAGCTAGTAGTACCCACCTACCATCCATGTACAAGCTTTACTATATTCATCCAACCTGCAACCTGAACCTGGCGGCCCCCCGAACGGGCCCTTATTTGATAACTCAACCCCCGAATACGATGAAGTAATACTTGAGAGGCAATTGGGTTGGTTGATAACTATCATACACACTACCAAGCGGTACACTGATAAATCCGGTGTCTTCGAATCTGGCCATGACTGCATGTTGGTGTAACAATCACCGTGAACGTCATTTAATGATGGTACGTACCGTAGGATTTGTCTCTTAACGAGCAGCGCTGTCGGTCTTGGCAGCGTGTATGATTTGGTGAAGTCACAAAAAAAGGTCCTTTTAGTCCATGAAAATGTAGCTGGGAGGTCTGTTGCCCAATCAAATAATGTGCTAAGATTACGGCGTTGCTCGTTAAGAGACAAGTCCTACGGTATAAGAACTACTGCATGCATGTTGGTGGCGCTCGTTGACTGGCTGCCTAGGAAAAGGATCTATCCGCTCAACTTCCCCAACGGGTTCATCAGAGCGTCCGTGTTACCGTTTTATGCGCTGTCCCCCCCCCCCCCCCCACCCTCCTTTCCCTTTCATCGGGATTCAGGCTTACTGCGATAAGGCACGTTCTGTAAAAGCGGTGGAGGGGCTTAGGTAGGCTTAGATAGGTCATTTTTGCGGCGTACTGTCAAAAACTTGGCAACAGTTTAGAATTATATCGTGCACATGGCGGTCGATCATGGTGATGTTTTCAAACCAACCCATCTTAAAGAAATTCGCACAAGTGCAGGTGAACGACATAATGACACAGTATCGCGCGCGGACCGGATGTCTGACGTGTCGAGATCGGCATATCAAATGCGATGAGGCTTCACCCAGGTCAGGTCATCGGAGACATTTCCACGTTCTGACGCCGCTGACCCAGCATTTAGGTGTCAAAACTGCTCAAAATCGAAAAGACTATGTGAGAGGGGAATCCGGTTAAACTTCATAGACATTCAGACCAGTACCCAGCACACGCCTGCAAACTTTCCGCGAGTAAAGCATTTTGTATTCCATGACGAGTCGCAGAATGTAGCCTCCGAATATAACGTAGGACCGACTGGATCAAAAAGTGCCGCAATGCAGACGCATGTGTTGCCTCAGTCAGCAGTGTCTCGCAAAACTATCCTAGCTGCGCCTCCGCGGAGAATCGACTCATGTACGCAGCCTGTACCGTCATCGCCAGGATCCGAAAATTTGTTTTCACGAATAATAGACTCCTTAGATGAAAGCTTGCTGATGCATATCTTCATAGAGAAGGTAGGCCCCTGGTTAGATTGCCTCAGTGGTAGCAATAAGCCTGTAGGTCAGCCAATTGGAACAAGAACGAAGCTGTCCTTTCTGATCATCGATAGTTCACAACGTACTTGCCATTCTACGCCCTCGATCACCCAATGCTATACTCTGCAACTCTGGCATGCGGCGCAAGCTATCTTACGCTTGCTGAGGCTAGTATATACCGCGAGGAGGCATGTCGTTATTTGCAGTCCGAACCTCGGAATTCAAACCAGATCATATCTGTCGCAACAGCTGTCTTACTCAGCTCTGGTGAGGCCATGAGCTGTACTACAGTGTCCCCTCACACCGAGCGTACATCGGCTTTGATGCGCCAGGCAGATGTAAAAGGCAGCAGCTCTGGCTTGGCCGGGGCCTGCTTCTGGTCATACACATTGATACAGCTAGTGCACAGCATAAACCACGTCGTACCGCCGTCGTGGAATCCGGATTGTTTGGCACACACGACATGGTTTGAAGACACGAATCACACCTTGGAGACAGAGGAATTAGATTTTGGGAAGGAGGATTACTGGGCGCGCCGGATGATATACATCTGCACCAAGGTTGCAGTTCTCCGCGCTGAACTGACTTACAACACGTGTGAGGACTCCATCGGTCAACTTGTCGGAGATTACGAACAATACAATTCTTGGTGCGATGAGTGGGCGAATAACGTACCGAGATCCATGATGCCTCTGTGCTACATCCCGGCTGGTGATGAACAACTCGCAACAACGTCCATTCCTCACGTGCTGCTGGTGGGCTCATCTGCAATTGTTTCTCGTCTTCTGTACCACACATGTCGTCTGCTTCTTGCTAGTATGACCCACGTCGAACCTCCCTCAAGTGCATATGCCAGACCCATGCAGGTGAGACACGCCCTAGATATCTGCGGCATTGCTACGGAGGTTGAGGATAAGTGGGTGGATTCCAGTCCGATTGATATGTTTGAGGACACTGACATGAACTTCATTTTAGGGAACTCACTCATGTTGCCGCATGCTGTCTGTTGATTGCGACTGAGGCGCTGGAAGACCCGGCGCACAAGCAGGAAGCTTTGCAGATTCTTGATAGAATTACTCGTGGGACACCATGGGCAGCGGATAGGCCTGACGAAAATGAGTCGTAAAATAGTTTCCACTGAAAAATGCGAAGCATCGTCAATTGAACTGAATGCAATGCTGCTCGGCAGTAATATCTGTTTATTTCACGGTATATGATTCTTTTGACCGCCATAGAAAAACTTTATAAGACGTCCAAACTCCTCTCATCGTCGAGATACCCAAATGTCCGTACCGGCGACTGCCGTGAGATACAACACCAAAACTGCATTGAAAAGGAAAATGCGACCCCCAGAGTTTCGGTCCTTTGGATCCAGCGACAGGATGCTCCAGGGAACTGAAATTGTCCAGGGCAAAATACCGAAAAGCCATAGGAAGCGACTGGCAGAAGCTTCAAAGGCTGCTTGGGCAAAAAAGGCGATTTGGGCAACGCCCAGAGCTGCCAGGCCTAGTTTGAGGTTCTTACCCAAAAATACAACCAAAGACTTGACGCCTGCTTTCTCGTCGTCGGGGCGATCCTGGGAATATCAACATCTGTATCAGCGATATTGCCGCTTATCTTCATCGGAGTGATAAGGTATTCTACCATAACTCACCTGAGACGCGTAGATCAAGTCCAAGTACACAAGCCAGGAGAAGATGGCTCCAAACAGCGAAGTAGGTAGTGCGATGTTGTCTCGGTTATTGTTGTAGTCGTTTCCAAGAGCGACCCATGGCGGCAACACGCAGGATGCCATGGTCAAACCGAGTACAACCTGAGGAGCCCATATAACACGCTTGCACAGCGGGTAGATGAAAGATAACACCCAAGGGGGGCCCATGGCCCAGGTTACACGCTCCCCAAGCAAGACGAAAGTGACTGCTACTGTGATAACGAGACCACCAAAGAAAGCTACGAGCGCCTCGTTCATGGTGACCATCCCAGAAGGTAGAGGGCGCTTTCGTGTTCGTGCAACTTGAGCATCGAAATCTTTATCGCAGATATCGCTATGCGTTACATGGTAAGTTAGTAGACCATACTTGTGAAAAAATAAGCCAACAGAAGTGTTGCAAATTGTTAAAACTCACTTCCACGTGCAGAAGATGGCGTGTGTGGCCATGTAGCTGGCGAGGAGACCCAGAAACGCACTGCCAACTGTGCCCCACGAAGTGTGCTGCTGAATTGAATAGAAGAATAGCGCAAGCCCTGAGATAGAATGAGTGACTAGACTCTCCACGCTAGCAAGCGCACTGCGGTTTGTTTGGAGAACTTCTACATACACCCGATGCTGGCCGTCGATAATCCTTCAAATGTATGAAGCCGGGACAATTGCCAGAGTCCTTTCACCAGATTGTGTGGTGAGCCTTCTGTGATCGAAACACGCTTACTCCCTCTGCTTGCCATCGTGAATGCTTTTGTCGTTGTCCAGGAATAGCAGTTTTATTCAATGTATTAGATTTTTGCAATGTTGTAATTCGGTGTTTCATTTCTCCATGACACGAACATGGACTTCATAAGGGGGGTTTCACGAATATGTCATCAAGTTGACGAGAGCTAGAGTATCCATAGAATTGGAAGGGGTAGGCGATTTTAGGCGAAGTTGCTTTTGTTCTGGCAGGGCGTACAGAATGAGACCCATGTCTCGTGTCTAGTTTCCGTTTTCCATTTTTGCTGCTGGCTCTAAACCAGGCACTCGCATAAAGGCCTATGCATAAGCAGAGACATCATGACTCAAGGACGGCGCATTGTGTCGTCATTGGCTTTTTATGTGCATTTCTCGAGCTATAGTCACATGAGAGCTCTCTATTCGGAAATAATTTCTGGAGCTGATGTGATAGTTTGAAGGTAATTCAATCGTGTTATGGGCTTGACGTAGTTGTTTTACTCTCAGCTATGCGACATCTAAATCATCTAAATCAATCAAGCATCAAACCCCTATCATCGATCCATTCAATAGTCGATGACACACGTTTTTAAAACACAATGATGTAGCTCAAAAGTATAATATCTATCAATCTAAGCGTGCCAATAACTCTACACCATCTTGCTGCACTTTTCAATAATAACTCGCAAAATCCTCCCAAGCTCTATGACCTAAGCGGCGGTTAGTTGTAGAACAAATAGCAGAAAAAGAGTATCAACTTGCCTCTGGAACGGTCATGATGGAAAAATGGTCGCCCTCGATTTGGAAAATATCCAAGTTCCCCCCGACAAGCGCATCCCATCCATACGGCTTGATGTCAGCGTGTGATGACGGGTAGAACCAAGCATCAAGACCCGAGGGTAGAGATGCTTGGGCACTCTTTGGAAGAATGTCTTTCTTGGCCCAAATCACAGAAGTGCAACCCGGTTGACGGCCTGAGACCATTGGTGTAGGCTTCACCCCGGCGAAACAGGCCACAGTGCTCAGCATATGCTGTTTCAGTCGCACAGACTGGGGTGCTGTGTCGTCAAAGTTTCGCTCGATACCACTCAACATACCTATCTTATCAATGACTTCCATACTCGGAGGCGTCATTTTGCTGATGTCTTCAGCCCGAGGCCCCGTAATGTCAATGATGATAAGTCCCAACACGACCTCCCCAGCCTCAAGCAGAAGTCGAGCGACTTCATACGCAAAAACCCCACCTCCGGACCAGCCACCTATCATATACGGTCCGCGTGGCTGTTTTGCGCGGATGGCTGAAAGATACAACCCCGCTGCTCGATCAAAGCTACAGGTAAAATTTTCGGGATCATTAACCCACGGAGACTCCACTGCATACACTGAAAGATCGGAGCCGAGTTTTGGTAAGTGAATGTAGGCCGCAGCAGAGCCTGCGCCGTCGGCTAAGAGAAACAAAGGAGTATGCGACGGCGAAGCGACAGCATTTCCTTGCATGAGGACAAGGTTGCATTCTGGTAGACTCTCAGTGGGAGCATTTCCGTCGGAAATGGGCAGACTAGGGTTCTGAATCGCATTCTGCTTGTTTTCTAGTTTGCGCAATTCTCGCCCTGCGTCCTCGAGGGTAGGATAGTCCATGAGGAAAGAGGCGTTGAGTTCAATTCCAGTCTCGGTCTTTAGCATCGCGAGAATGGAGATGCTCATCAGTGAATCGACACCGATCTCGGCAAAATACGTTGAAGCCGTCAGTTCATCCGCTTCCATGCCAGTCTCTTCAACAAGCAGGTCAATAAGAATCGAGTAGAGAGACTTGCTGTGGCCATTACTGACAGTATCGGCTGATTGTGCTGATGCCGCCGTGGTATGGCCATTGACACCATTAGTGCCATTGACACCATTCATGCCATTGACGTCGGTACCATTTGTGCCATTGACACCATTAGTGCCGTTGGCTTTTATCGTGGTTCCATTTGTGATCGGCCTAGAAGACTGCTCGCCGACTTGTTTGGGCGGCGCGGGCTTACCGAGAATTCGGTGCAGTGTGGTTCGAGGCATTTTGCGGAAGCGAGCGCCTTCCAGAAACCCAACAACGAAATCACCATCGAGAATGTAGACATTGCCACGATAAGTTCCGGATGGCACGTCATGCTCGACAGAGGCATAACTCTGGTACGTGATGTCTGGGGAGAAGTCTTTGGCCACAATCTCCATTCGCTCCATATGCGTCCCAATATACACGTCATCTGTCGTACTCATTGGGTTGCCATTGAACAAGAAGCCAGCCAGGTGGGTCAGGGCGTCGATCCAGTAAGGCGAGAGTGTGTAAATATCGTCGGTCTCCACGGGAAGCTGAACGGATGCAAGAGCTTCGGTAAAGTCGCTGCTAACAATGGCTTCCTTGACTCCCTCGTAGCGCTCATCGTAGCCCATGAGATTAGCAAAGAGTCGATAGAAAAGCTTTCCCTGGAATCTATTGGCAGCCCCGGCTATAGCAGCCTTCTGTAGCTTCACAATTCTGGGTTGAATCACGTCTAGCAAGCGTCGACGTTCGTCTTGGAAAGTATGCTCATCCCTGATGCGAACAAGGCACTTTGAGCTAATCACATCTGGCTTGGCTTGGTCGGATATTGAGACAGAGAATTCGTTTGAACCATCAAATCTGCTGACGGCCACTTTTATGGCTTGCGATATGTTAGGCTCGGGCATGATGGGATGGTCGATCTGGGTGTCGAGCACCGAAAGCGGCGGAAACGGAGCGGCCCACGAACCACCGCCCAACATGTATCGGGCTGCTGTGAGAGCCATTTCGCTGAAGACACCGGCTGGACAGATTGTGATGCCAGAGAGCCTGTGGCCTTGGATGATTCGGAGAAGAGAAGGTTCGGATAGCATGCATGTGAAAATAGCCCGTTGTTCCACCACGTCGTCTTGTTGCCCTATCAGGTGATGTAGACATGTGGAGATGGGCTTCTCTGTGCCATTTTCCCTAACCCGCGTGACCACAGTCGCAGCCTCTGTGTATGGCATCCAGAAGTCCCGGGTTTCAAAGGCATACTTGGGTAGTGTGAGAAGTGTGAGATTCTTGGCAAAGTCCCGGTGGTATGCTCGCCAGCCAATCGTCTTACCTGCCGCATAACAGGTTGCTATGGTTTTCGAAACACATTTCCAATCATCTTCCCCTTTCTTAAGACTGGTAAGCAATCTATCAGGGGTGATGCTATTCGTATTGGCCCGAGCTAGTCCCAGACACACGGGATTCGGGCCTAGTTCTAGCCATAGAGCCGACTCCGCAATGAGACCTTGTTTAACGCAATGCGATACAGCTTGTTGAAAGTTGACAGGCTCTCTGGTATGTCTCACAATGTATTCACTGTCGAAAACGACATGCTCCGCACCGGAGAGGGTCGAGATGATTTTGACGTTGGCATCGGGAGCCTCGAAATGCAGACCTTGTGCGATGTCGCGTAGTCCGGGCAGAATGCTTTCCATCTGGCGCGAGTGCATTGCGTAGGGAACATCGAGAATTCTGCATTTAAGCCCGATCTCCTTCGACATGGACTCGACGCGCGCCAACCCACCTCTTTCGCCGCTCAAAACGACCATGCCCGGGCTATTTTGACAAGCCACCTCATAATTCAATGACTTCAAATCAGGGTACTGGCCTTTGACAATACATTCAATCTCATCCGGGGTGCCAGAGATGGAAAGCATACCGTGGGTTCCCTCGGTGCAGCTGTTTTGAATCAATCTGGCCCGTCTTCCGACCAGGTACATGACGTCGGCTGCCGAAAGTACCCTGGCGGCATACAATGCAGCATATTCGCCAATACTATGGCCGATCACCCAATCCGGAGCCACACCCCAGCTTTTCCAGAGGTCAACAAGAGCCATCTCTAAGCTGACTAGGGCCAGTTGTATTTGAGCTGTAGTTGCATTCTCCATCACCGTGTCTGGATCTGAAATAAAATGGCTAAAGGAAGGAAATCCATGCGCCGTACTGGTTCGCTGTAAGCTGAGAATTGTTTCGCGAAACGATGATGATGTCTTGAACAAATTTGCTCCCATCCCCGCATAGTGGGCACCTTGCCCAGTGAAGACAAACACGACAGGTGGAGATTGTCCACCAATCCTGTCGGCTTTCTCATGGCCCCGGGAGAGATCTCGTTGTAATCCACTGGTGATGTTCTCTATGGTACTCCCGGTATAGGCAGAGCGTAGTTGGTGATGTGACCGTCGCGCCGTAGTCGTATAAGCCAAGTCTGCTATGCATGTTTGGGGATTACTATCCAAAAATGCCAGGAGACGTCGTTGAGACTGCTTCAGCGACGAGGGACAGTGAGCGGAGATGGCGATGGTGTGATATGATCGAGGGTCTGGCGCCTTGATCTGAGGCATCGGGGCTTCTTCTAGAACGAAGGAGCTGTTCCCTCCCTGGAGTGACAACACAGGTTAGCACTGGCTCTGAAAAAAAGCCCGAGTAGAACACATACGGCAGCATCAAAGTTGTTTACCATCATTCGCCTCTTCCTACCGACACTTTGTCTAGTGTAGGGAACTGCTTCTCCGGGAATGAGGATAGAGCCTTGCTTCAGACAGGCATAATCGCCCAATTTGTGCGGTATCCCTACTTGGGGCGGAACCATCCCCTTGCGAAACATTACGGCGGCTTTCATGATAGAAGAGATGCCAGATGCGGCTTCCGCGTGCCCGAGATTTGCTTTGATTGCTCCCACCATCAATGGCGTATCCCGTGATTCTTTCTGGGCTAAAACGTTCACAACCGATTCAAGCTCAGCCGAGTCCCCTGCCGTTGTTCCAGTACCATGCATCTCAACGTAGCTGATGTCATCAGGCGCCAGGCCAGCTTTGTGGAGGGCACTCCGATACACACGCTCTTGTGTTGCAACATGAGGTCGAGTGATTGACACTGTCTCAGCCGAATGGTTCCGGGCGTAGCTGCAGATAACTGATATGATGTTGTCATTGTCTTGTAAAGCGTCTTCTAGTCGTTTAAGAACAACGACACCCACTGCCTCTCCACGGCAATACCCATCCGCATCTGACCGAAATGTTTTACATCCTCCCGTTGTTGATAGGAAGCCGCCCTTGCTCAGTACCGACTGCCAGAAGGGAGTCGCGATAATATTAGATCCACCGGCGACGGCGGTGTCGCAATCGCGGCTAATCAACGCTCTATAGGCCAGTCCAACGGCCGAAGCTGTCGATCCACATGCGGAATCGACGCAGAATGTTGCCCCCTCCCAATTGAAGTGGTGATTGAGGCGGCCAGGTGTGAAGGACCTCTGAGTGCCTCCCAAAACATACTTGTCTACGCCGTGCTGCTGTTGGAGCTCTCTCCAGTCATCACTGCCGTCGCCGATATACGTTCCGATGCGTCTACTGTCTGTAGCTACGCTACCATTGTTGCAGACGCCGGCATCTTCAAGGGCTTCATAAACAGCGTGCATCAGCAGACGCTGGCCAGGGTCCATCTGCATGGCCTCCCGCGGTGAAACACTAAACATCTTGTGATCGAACAGTCCGGGATGCTCCAAAAAACAACCATAGGGTGATGTGATGGCACTGGGGCCTCGTCCTGTTTCATCCAGGTAGTCATCCACATTGAAGCGTTCTGTGGGGATCTAGGCGTCATGGCATATCAGTGTTTCGCCAACATGATCCGATATAGTTTTTACCTACTTTTCGATGGTGTTCTTCCCGCCGCATGAGTATGTCCCACATCTCATCCACACTCGATGCCCCGGGAAATTGGCCCGACATGCCAATAATGGCCACTGACCCCGAACCGCCGCGAAGTTCCGTCTTCGGTAGGCCAGGCGCGCTTGTCTTCAGTGTGACCTCAAATTTCTGCGTATGCAAAGATCGTCGCAGAAGTACCAAATAGCTTGTGGCCCCGAGCACGATCAAAGATATGTTTTCCCTTTTCCGTAGATATGAACCGCATGTATCAAATAACCGGGCAGGGTTGGTACTATTTTGGAATATGTCCAGCATAATCTGGGGCAGCAGGTCTCGTAGGGTCGATCCGACGAATGGTGCATACTTGCTTCCCGAGATAAGCTTGTACCCTGGTTTTATTGATTTGTCCAGTAGAGGGCTCTCGGGTACAAGTTCTTCGAACTCGGGAGCTGCCAGATGACCTGCATGCACTGCTCCAAACGCCGGCAAAACCAAGAGATTGCTTTTGCTCAACGTCGGACAGGTTTTGATGAGCTTGTTCAAGACGGACGGCGGCCCAAAGACTGTAGCCCATGTGGGCGTGCTTATTGCTATGTAGGCTTGGCGATGGCGCGGGACGGACTGTGCGGCGTGAAATTAGCCCCGTAAACATTCTTTAAGACAATGAAGGGAAGATGAAGTTGGCCATTTGCTTACATTGTCTTTATGAAACTGATTCAAGAGACCTGGAAGTTCAAGAACGACCTTTCCGAGAACCGAGAATGCCCAACTACCGGTGCCGCCTTCGATTTGAACAGAACGCCTCGATATGGCAGCAGCGACGCGACAATTGATTCCAGCGAGGAAGCTGGCGACCTCGATCAGCTCGCTCACGTTCACTGCTACCGAAGCAGCAGCTGCGGGTAACAGTCCCCCACAGATTCCCAGCGAGAGCAGAGGAGTCGCCGAGCTCAGCAGGGTTGGATCGCTCTCTGAGTGCCTGAAGCAGTCGTGTCAGCCTGTATCAATGCTTTCTTGGTAAAGAGTAAAACGCACAGAATTAACTCGCCAACGCGCGCAATAAACACCAAAACCATTTGCGCAATGCCATGTCGATCAGTCTTGTCTACCAGGGCTGTCGTCAGATCTTGCACCGACTGGAACGACCCGATAGTGTCCTGCTCCGCCGAAGTGAGTTTGGCGACCTCTAGCTGAACATTATCCACCGCGCTCTGGAGGAAGTTATCGAGGTTCTTTGACTGGCCAGATTTCTGCTGCAGTCGACGTATCATGGGGATCGGGGCATCAGCCTGGTCGCCGAAGAGAAGTATCTGTTGCGCAGCCATGTTGACTCGAGTTCAAATGCTGCCGCGAAGAAAGAATGTGCGTTCTGTGCAACAGCATTCATTACCCTCGTCTCTAATAAGACTGGGAGAAATTCCCACTGGGACCGTTGACTTCTGTAAAATTCGCAGTAACAGTTTTCTTTTTCGTTTTGCCGAACAGGTTATGGTTGACCTTGTACCAAATCCCAACGGCTTTAATAAAATTCAATTTTCTAATATTTCTGTAGGCAGGCACCCAGTACACTATAGAATACAAAACATTGCGGTATGTACATGTGAAAAAATAAGCTCAGTGCAAGGGCCGTGTGGAGGCGTCTGACGATCCAGTTGCATATCCTACATCCAAAGCTCCTTATCTGAGCCAGCAAGCAGGTAAGCAGACGTCCGCGCAGCGCTTATACGAGAGCAGGCGCGGAAAGGCGAAACGAGGACTCGCGAACAAGGGTGTTATCATTCCTTGGCGTGGGAGGTGAACGGTACCGAAGAGCCTCTGGTTGGTAGTAGCAAGTTTGTTGTCGATCATTTCTCGTGATTATGAGAGGATTCAATCCGTCCGTTTGGGACTAGTGCAATACTGTCGAGTGAAAGCTGAACTGCCTCCGTATACAGCAAAACCAAGTCCATCCAATTTTACTTGAGCAAATTCCTATTCCATACATACAATCATTGATGCGAATATAATCAGAGATCTGGCATTGATTATAGAATAATTCTCCATTGTCTATCATTTACGACGCCATGTTCATATCGGAAAACCCTAAGATAGACCCCATAGTTATTGTTGGTATCGGTTTAAGGTTACCTGGGGGTTGCAATGATGCAGAATCGTACTGGGATTTGCTGGTCAATAAGAAAGATGCACAACGGCCTATACCCACCGAAAGATTCAACGTCGATGGCTTCTACCAAGAGTCTGGCGGAGCTGGTAGCCTATCGATGAAGCACGGCTACTTCCTCGACGAGGCCGTCGACCGCTTTGACGCCGCCTTCTTCAGCATGTCACAGGCCGAAGTCGCGCGAGTGGATCCTCAACAGCGACTCCTTCTCGAAGTAATGCACGAAGCTCTCGAAAACGCCGGAGAGGTCGACTGGCGCGGGACCGACATATCTGTCTACGCCGGCAGTTTCGGACAAGATTGGATGCAGATGCAAGCCCGCGATTCGCAGGACGGAAACGTGTACGGTATCACGGGCATGGACGACTTCACATTGGCGAACCGCGTCTCATACGAGTTGGACCTACGTGGACCAAGCATGACTGTCAAAGCCGGATGTTCCTCGAGTTTGATCGCGCTGGACTTAGCCTGTCAATCTCTGCAGCGTGGGGACTGCTCTGGAGCGTTGGTGGGAGCTTCAAATCTCCTACTTTCGCCGGAGTACTTTATGGCTCTTGACAACTTGGGAGCGCTATCGTCTTCAGGTTCATCCAAGACTTTCGATGCAAACGCTGATGGCTATGCTCGAGCTGATGCAGTCAATGCCGTCTATGTAAAGAGGCTTCACGACGCTCTGAGAGACGGCAACCCAATCCGCGCAGTCATCCGAAGTACGGCAGTCAATGCCGATGGAAAAACGGTCGGCCTCACGAACCCGAGCACTGATGCTCAGGCAAGTTTAATACGGCGCGCATACAAAAAGGCCGGCATAAATGATCCTGGAGAAACACCCATGGTTGAATGCCAGTATGTATATTTGAACCTTTCATTGCAATTTCTTTCCGTATTTTTTTCCCGACTCTTCATATATCTGCTCGAAATTGTTTCAACTTGTACATGTGACTTAGAAAAACGACTACTAATTTTTATTTTTGTTCAGTGGTACAGGGACAGCGACAGGAGACCCTTTAGAGGTGGCCGCCGTGACACAGGTATTCGGTGGCCCGAATTCCCGAGATACATACATAGGTTCGGTCAAAGTAAGCTAATTTCATTTTCAAATCCATCAGTTCTGCAGCTGTGAACTGGAGCTAATTACTGCCATCGCAGCCGAACATCGGTCACGGAGAAGGAGCCGCAGGCTTGAGTAGTCTCATCAAGGCTGTCCTTAGTCTGGAACGAGCTACCATTCCACCGAACATCAAATTCCGAACCCCAAACCCCAAAAGTGAGATTCTCCAATGACCTTTTACGTATCCAAGATGTGTTGCTCATCAGTTACTAATTCGTCTCTTGAAAGTTCCCTTTGGTGAGGCTGGCCTTGTTGTCCCGACTCAGGCCATGCCTTGGCCAAATAATCGCCGTCGTAGAATCAGTGTGGACTCCTTTGGCCTCGGAGGTGCTAACGCCCATGTTATTCTCGAGGCAGCGAGCGAGCTCACCCTTGACTCAAATGCTTGCATGCTTCCGCGGACGAATGGCGTTGGCAACAATCTGAAGTCACCCTCTCCATCTTCTCAGCGACTTCTCACATTTTCTGCTCAAAGCGAGTCCTCCCTCACATCTCTCCTAGAGAAATACCAAAGGTTCATCAGTTCGGAAAACATCTGCTCCACGGACCTAGCATACACTTTGGGCGCAAAAAGGCATCATCACAGCGTCCGGTCATTTTGCGTCACGGACGGAACAGAATGCCAGCCAGCCCCAGCAGTCCGGAACTCTAGGTCCAAATCCAAGCGCCTGTTATTCATTTTCACGGGCCAGGGAGCGCAGTGGCCAGGTATGGGACGTCAGCTAATTCGGGACTTCTCATCTTTCGGCGAGGACATCAGGCAGATGGACCGGTGGCTATCCGAGTCTGTACATCCCCCGCAGTGGCGGATGGAGGAACTCATGTTAAGTGAGAGCTCCATCAAATCGGCAGAGTATGCGCAGCCTCTATGCACTGCAGTGCAGATTGGGCTAGTTAACCTCCTCCGCATCTGGAACATCATTCCAGACAGTGTCGTTGGACATTCCAGCGGTGAGATTGCAGCAGCATATGCTGCCGGTGCGCTGACTATGAAAGACGCAATGATGGTAGCTTTCTACCGAGGAGTCGCTAGCATGAAGCAGCAACGACCAGGGGCTATGGCGGCGGTGGGGCTTGGTCGGGAAGAAGTTACGGGGTTGTTGAGCATGGGAACAAAAATCGCCTGCGAAAACAGCCGGTCGAGTGTCACCATTTCTGGAGACTACAACTCGGTAGAAGATACTTTGGAGCGCGTGCGTCGGGAACGGCCTGAAGCTCTTGCTCGAAAGCTCCAGATTGACCGTGCTTATCATTCCGGTATGTTTCCAGCTTTGCAGCAAAATCAGACGTGCTGAACTTTGGCAGATCATATGAAATCAGTAGGGTCGGTTTACGAGAGCCTCATCTCCACCGTCGTGCCTGCATCTGGCCTTCTCTCCATCCCATTCTTCTCCTCCGTCACAGGTCAAGCCATCGAAGACGGTCGTGAGCTAGGACCAGCGTACTGGAGAGCCAACATGGAACTCCCTGTCCTATTTCTGACTGCAGTGGAGTCCGCGTTGAAAAGAGAATGTGACGAATTTGGGCTGGCACTAGAGCTAGGCCCCCATTCAGCGTTGTCTGGTCCGTTTCGCCAAATATGCAAGGGATTAGACAAAAGCGTGGTATACACCAGCTGTCTTAGCAGAGGAGCGGATTGCACTACGTCAATTCTCACTGCCACCGGCCAGCTTTACTGTCAAGGACTGATGCCCGATTTTGCCGCCATGAAT
This sequence comes from Periconia macrospinosa, assembly GCA_003073855.1. Classification (NCBI taxonomy): domain Eukaryota; kingdom Fungi; phylum Ascomycota; class Dothideomycetes; order Pleosporales; family Periconiaceae; genus Periconia; species Periconia macrospinosa. Next base: position 15,418 of record KZ805653.1, read on the forward strand.
CCAGGAGGTAGAACTATGGCCACCTTGCCACCATACGCATGGACCCACGATACGGGTTATTGGAACGAAAGCCGAATATCGCGCGAGTTTCGCAATCGTCCCTTCCCAGAACATGAGCTTCTTGGCGCACGACTCATTGGTGGGAATGATCTAGAACCGAGTTGGCGGAAGCTACTCAGTCTGAAAGAGGTGCCGTGGCTTTCAGATCACATAGTAGCCAAGGATCCGGTGTTTCCTGCTGCAGCATACGTGACTATGGCTGGTGAGGCTGTTAGACAAGTAACAGGGTCCAAAAGCTTCACTATCCGATCACTATCTATCGGTTCAGCCATGCCGCTACAGCTTGGACAGTCGACCGAGATTATTACCCGGTTACAGCCCCAACGACTGAACGACCATCAAGAATCTACCTGGTTCGAATTCAGCATCATGTCTTATAACAGTTCACAGAAGTGGACGAGGCATTGTTTCGGGGAAGTGCATGCTGGAAATGCAATGTCAACATCCCCGGAGGGAGCGACATCAGGCTCCTGTACCGCCGGAGGCTATAGGGAAGTGTCTGTCAGAAATTGGTACAAGACTGCCAAAGAAGCGGGTTTGGAGTACGGACCTGCATTCCAGATGCTCCAAGACGTAAAATACAACATCCATACTGACAGTGTTTCTGCCGTGCTTCTTGGAGGATCGGAGCAGAGATCCGAGGTTCTGCATCCTACCATGGTGGACCAACTGCTGCAGTGTTGCATTTTGGGGTCGGTGAAGGGACATCTGAGGCTGATGAGCAAGCTGACTCTTCCTGTTCATCTCGAGGAGATGTATATCAGCATTGGGAGCGGCTTGTGTCCTCTTCATTGCTATACAAATACTGTATTTGCTGGAACTGACACATTACGAGCTGATGGACAAATCCGGTCCAGTGACGGCTCTTTGTTAGTCCATACCAAAGGGGTCACCTTCCGCCGCTTGGACAATGTAGGCAATTCCTCGAGCAGTGATCCATTGCAAGCACTGGGGCTACTCGAATGGCGACCCGACATCGACCTCGTTGACGTACGGTCGCTGGTACGTCAAACCAAAGACCTGAGCAGCTGTTTGGAACTGGTCGAAAGACTGAATATTCTTTGTGTACTAGAGACGACAAGGATACTGAGCGACGCAAGCAGCACACGACATCACTTTAACCGATTCAAGCAGTGGAACGAAGACTATATCAGTAAAATTCAGCAACATGGCAGCAAGATTGTGCAAGACACAAGCCAGATATTTGCCTTGACGTCGTCAGAATGCAGAGTTGCCATTAAACAGCTGACAACAGAAGCGCTCGAGACACCAGCACGCAACATCGCACTGGCCGTGACACGCATCTTCGACGATGTCGAAAACATCTTTGCTGGAGCGACAGAGCCACTGGCAGTACTACTCAAGGACAATCTTCTCATGGAGGTTTATAACTTCTTCAATATTTTGGATCACGAACGATTTTTCCACCTACTTGGCCATGCTAAAAGAAGCCGCCTGCGCGTCATCGAAATCGGAGCGGGCACGGGCGGTTTCACATCAAGCATTCTACCGGCGCTGACCGATTCCACCACTGGCGAGTGCTTGTTCAGTACCTACACCTACACTGATATCTCGTCGGGGTTCTTCAAGGCGGCCAAGGAGCGCTTTGGCAAATATCCAGGAATTGAGTACACGGTCCTAGATATTAGTGACAACCCGGCTACGCAGGGCCTGGAATTGAATAGTTACGATCTCGTCGTCGCTGCGAATGTAAGTTGATAGACTCTTACCCGCTTGATCTTATGGAGTACTGATATCACCGGAGGTTCTCCATGCCACCCCCGATCTCTTGCAAACAATGAAAAATTGCCAGTCCCTGCTCCGGCCCGGGGGGCGTCTTTTCATGTTGGAATTATGTTCCGGTATGTCGGCAAACTTCTCATCCACACATGTTAGGTTTATCTGGGATTTCAGCTAAACAATGACAAAACAGAAGCAAAATGGGTCAACTATATCATGGTAAGCAAGTCGAGTTTTGCCCTCGAAACGCGATAAGTTGTACGTTACTAAGGATATGCTACCTTATAGGGAACACTACCTGGCTGGTGGCTAGGAGAACCTGATGGACGTATGAACGAACCCTACATCCAGGCAGAGCAGTGGAAGACGACACTACAAGATGCCGGTTTCGACACAGTGAGGGCTATCATGGATCAGGCTGAGCCATTCCAGCTGGATAACATTGTCACCGCCCGCGCCGTTGCAGCAGATGACCTGCCGACAGATTCCAAAGCAGTGACCCTCCTGACGAAGTATCCGGATCCCACTCAGGTCACAAATCCTGTGAAAGAGCTCATATCAAGCCTTGAAAGTGAAGGTTATGAAGTTTCACTGTGCTCTCTATCAAGCTTTCCTATCGTTCCTGTAGACGTCATATCGCTCCTTGACATAGAAGAGCAGTCGCAGACCTTTTTCCAACATCTTGGAGAGAAAGACCTCCTGGGACTGGTCCGTATCATCTCGCAGCTCCATAGTCGTCAAATTCTCTGGTTGACTGGGCCCGCGCAAATATCCGCCAAGAACCCACACTCGGCCATGGTTCTAGGATTTGCTCGCACCGTACGCTTGGAGCTCGGAAGCGCTTTTGCGACTATGGAACTAGACACAGATACAGCCATGGACCTGTCCTTCCAGAGTCCCGTCGTGCAAGTATTTGCCAAGCTACAGAAACAAGGGCGTGGTAGCTTTGTCGACTATGAGTATGCATTGGTGAATGGCGTGGTTCAGGTACCGCGATTTATGACTCGAACTGTCGATCAAATGCTCCCACCTACTTCCCAGCAGGAGAAGCTCCACACGCTTTGTTTCGGGAAGCCCGGCCTTCTATCCAGCCTTCAGTGGCAAGTAGGGTCTCGGAATTTTGAGGAGCCGCTAGACAAGGACACAATTGAGGTTTCCGTTCGCGCTGCTTCAGTCCACCATCACGATACGCAGCTACAGCGAAACGGTGGTTTGGGATTGGAATGCGCAGGTATAGTCAGGAGGGTCAGTCGCGAAGCCAATAACTCGGGATTTCAGGTTGGTGACCGAGTCCTCTGTTGGACTGCAGACTCGCTGGCGTCCCACGTTCGGATCGTTGCACAGTATTGTGTGAAGATTCCTGACGGGCTAGACTTTGAGGAGGCTGTCACGCTACCTACGGCCTATGCTACTGCAATACGGAGTCTGATGGAAATCCATCCACTGGATGCTGGGGACACGATTCTCGTGCATGGTGCCGCTGATTCGACAGGTATTGCTGCCGTGCAAATAGCAAGGATGCAACAAGCTGAAGTATTTGCAACTGCAGCGACAGAAAAGGAGAAAAGGTTTCTTGTGGAAAAACAAGGTGTTGCCGAGTGTAACATCTTCTCTTCAGAAGACATGACATCATTCGTTTCTGGCATCAAGCTCGGCACGAAATCACGTGGTGTAGATGTTGTCATCAACAATCTCACGGGAGATCTCCTCCGCGGCAGTTGCGAGTGTGTCGCCGAAGGGGGAACTTTGTTTGAACTCGCGGGCAAGGATGCCGCCGCCCACGGAAAGCTCGATATGACCATGTTTGCGGGAAACCGAGGATTTTACGGTCTCGATATTGCTCGCCTGATGACACAAAAACCAGGGATAGCTCGTCGGTATCTGGAAACAACCATGACGCTATACGAAAAAGGCCTCGTCAAGCCTATCCATCCCATCCAGCGTTTCGGTCCCAATTCCATTCAAGAAGCATTTCAGCAATTTCAGGGTACTCGGCGCCCGATTGGCGCTGTCTGCATTGAGTTCCCCGAAGATGCTCGGATCGACTGCAGCATGCCATCCTCTCACGACGACTTACGCTTTCGCCAGGACAGATCATACCTACTCATTGGTGGATTAGGAGGACTGGGAAGAAGTGCATCCGTCTGGCTGGCTGAACGCGGTGCAGGCCTGATAATCTTCATGTCTCGCTCGGCTTCAGCAGACGGCGATGACGAAAGACTTCTGATTCAAGAGCTGAATGCGCTTGGCAGTCAGGTGCAGATTGTCCCCGGCAGCGTAACTGATGAAGCAGCCGTTGCAGATTTAGTAGCCAAGGCGGCGAAACCGATTGCGGGTGTGATGCACCTCGCCCTGGTATTACAGGACGAGGCATTGTTAGACATGAGCCTGAACAGCTGGCAGAAGGCCACCGAGGCCAAGGTGCAGGGAACTTGGAATCTACACAACGAACTCCGGGAGCAGCCGCTTGACTTTTTTGTCCTGCTGAGTTCCATCTACGGTATTCAAGGTAACCCAAAGCAGGCCAACTACGCAGCCGCCAGCACCTTCCTAGACGCTTTCGTGCAGTTTCGCCAGCAGCATGGTCTACCCGCCTCGGTCATCGACCTGGGCGTTATGGAGGACATTGGCTTCGTCAGTCAGCATACGGCCATCCTAGACAACCTTCGCCGCGCAGGTGCCCAGTGTAAGAACTCACGGACCTAAAGTCAAGTATCTCCAGACATTGAACATGGCTAAAACTATAATAGTAATCAACGAGAATGACTTCCTCGGCTCGCTGCAGTTGGCCGTCCGCTCCTCACCCATTATTTCGATGCCAGGGCACCCAACCGCAACATACGCGAATTACACCCAGTTTGTCGTCGGCCTAGGTCAGCATCCTCCTGATGCGCGCGGACTGGGCCACAGAACCGACGCCGCCCACGGCAATCAGTCCCGCGAGGCGACACAGACAAACAACGAGAAGGACAGTAGCGACGATCAGCTGCAGCATTTTCTGCAAGAGGCTCACCGTAATCCAACGGGGTCCTTGTCAGAGGATGCCCGGGGCGTAGCGCAGTTCCTGGCGGCACAGGTGGCGCAGTGCCTTAAGACGCTGCTCATATTCAGCGATGTAGCCGAGCTGGACTTGGAAAGGGGACTGGCAGAGCTAGGTGTTGATTCCCTGATTGCCATGGAGTTGCAGAGCTGGTGGGTGCAAAACCTGGCCTCGCATGTGACCATCCTTGAGTTGACACAGAGCGCCTCAGTGCTGGCCCTGGGGGAGCTGGCGCGGGCTCGTATGCTCGAGGGTATCATGAACGGAGATGCAGATGCAGTTTCTCAAGGGATTTGAGCTATAGTAGTGGATATTTTAGAAGAACTAATTTGATTCATCATTTGACCTTTAGAATTTCACGACATCAAGACGATTTGATTCCGGTTGAGAAGGAGAACACAACTTCGGCGATCGGTGATTCGGGGATAATTCGGGAATAAGAGCACGTGATGGGCTGGCACGTGAGGAGCTAGAATTCCATCAACTTTGAACCTTCAATATTTTTACATTTCAACGCCGTGTGCATCAATGATCCATTAAATACACCAATTACATCAATTCTATTCATCAATTCCACATATGCTATCTAGTACTCATCTGTTCACGGTGATAACCCTATGTAAAGGGGTATTTAACCCACCTTAGGCTCATCATACACGAACCATTGATGTAACTGGCCGTTTGGGGGAACGCGACACGAGTGCAGGCAGCGCGAGCCGACGAGCCACTCCTACACATTCAAGCTTGGCTCGTTGACATGGTACCTATGCGTAGTATCTACTGTTGCCGGTGGTAGATGTATCAATTCATTGCAACATGGAAAGCCGCGAGGAACAATGGAAAGCCTTTTCGGCCCGCAGCCATGTGACTCGAGACGCGAACGGAGACGAAAAAACACAGTACGCGCGATGGAGGATTTTTGACCATGAAGGTCGTCAGGGTTGGCGTTATTTGGAAGACGACGCCGAGCTGGAGAAATGGCCACAAACAGCCTATGACAAGCACTACCTCGGCCTTGACACAGTAAGTGCAAGGGCAGTTATCACGGTTATACCAAGGAATGGATACTGAGGATCTCAGGGTTTACCAGAGCTGCCTAAGGCGCGAACCGCATTACAGGCTGTACAGCAAGCGACAGCGTTCCTAGGCCAGCTTCAACTTCCCTCGGGGTCCTGGGGAAGCGAAAGCGCTGGACCATTGATGCTTCTACCTTGCGTAGTCATTGGCCTGTATGTGACGGACTCGCCGATTCCGCCTGCATATGCCGTCGAGATCAAACGCTACCTCTTCGCGCGGCAGCGCGTCGACGACGGTGGCTGGGGATGGCACGTCGAGGGAAACAGCTCCGCCGTCGGCACAGTCCTCAATTACGTTGTTCTGCGTCTGCTGGGTGCGAGCCCAGATGACGCTCGCCTGGTCAAGGCACGCGACCTACTCCACAGCTATGGGGGTGCCACTCATTCACCCGGAATCGCAAAGTTCTGGCTCAGCGTACTTGGAGTCATGGAGTGGGCATGTGTCAATCCGTTCCTCCCCGAGTTTTGGTGAGATGTGAAATTTTATATTAAAGCATGTTCAGAATAAGAAACGCGTAGCAGACAACCTCATACTAACAAGATGATACGGCAGGCTGGCGTCCGAGTCAGATCCCACACATCCCAGCCGATGGTACATACAAACACGCACCAATTTTGCCTCGCTTTCCTACGTCTGGTCTAAAAAATGGACTTACACGGGCGATGCGACAACGCGACAGCTCAGAGAAGAGCTATACGTGCAGGAAAAATATGAGAGCATTGACTTTGCCGCTCATCGCACCTCGCTCGCCGAGGTAGACAACGCACACCCCAAGTGGTGGTTCGTTAGGCTGATGAACTGGCTGACCGTCATCTTGTACATTCCACTCATCCGGCGCGCCAGTACCGTTGCAGCTGCTGAACAGCGCGCCTGGGAATTGCTGGAAGCCGAAGATAAGAACAGCGAGTACATTGGCCTGTCGGCCATCAGTAACGCTGCCAACCTGATCGCGTGTCTCATTCACGATGGACCCGACAGCGCGGGGGTCAAGGCGCACCGCGAGACTCTGTTGCGCCATTTTTGGATGACTGAAGATGGCATGACATGCAACGTCAGTGATGGCACGCAAGCTTGGGACACATCACTCGCGGTGCAAGCTATGGCAGCAGCTGGCGCGGCTGAACAACCCGCACACCAGACGACTCTGCTCAAAGCCCACGCGTTTCTGGAGGACCATCAGCTGCGCAACAACGTCATCAACCAGGAGAAATGTTACCGCCAGCCACGGCGTGGCGGGTGGCCATGGAGCACCCGCCACCAAGGTTACATCATCAGCGAGTGTACTGCAGAGGCGCTCCGGGCAGTTCTCGAACTGCAGGAGAACAAATGGTTAGCTTCGAATGCGACTAGTCTGGTTACACGCGATAGGTTACAAGACTGCGCCGATTGTCTACTCAATCTGCAGAATGACACGGGAGGCTTCGGCATCTGGGACAAAAGGCGGGGCTCTCACAAGCTCGCCTGGCTGGAGATGGGCGAGTTTGCCGGCAAGAGTATGGTCACGCTCGATTTTGTAGAGTGCACAGCGGAAGCCATCTCTGCTCTCATCTCATTTTCCAAGCTGTACCCCGACTACCGCGCTGGGGATATTGAGGAGGCCGGGAGGCGCGGGATTGACTTCATCAAAGGCTGCCAGAATCCGGCTGGAGGCTGGTATGCGCAGTGGGGTATCTGCTTCTCCTACGGCGGCATGTTTGCCCTTGAGGCGCTGTCTCTTGTCGGGGAGACGTATTCTAACAGTGAAGCGTGTCGCCGCGGGTGCGACTTCCTCGTATCCATGCAAAAGAACGACGGGGGTTGGGGAGAGTCATATCTCAGTCTCCAGAAAGAGGAGTATGTACAGCATCGATCATCCCAGGTTGTACAGACAGCCTGGGTCTGCTTAGGGCTGATGCACAGTCAGTACCCGATAAAAGAACCTGTCCAGCGTGGACTGCGATTCATAATGTCTCTACAGCAATCCAAAGGGCAGTGGCTTCAAGGGGCACCCGAGGGGGGCATCGAGCACGGGTACGTATATGAATTTTGATTCCCAACTGGTTGTATGTGCAATTACTTACACGGTCGACTAGGGTCATGTTATTTGCCAATTACAAACTGTTTTGGCCGCTTCGGGCACTGGCTGAGTATGTTCGCATAAACGGCAACGATGGACTGTGATGAAACTATCAGTTCACCCTGAGCCTGTCACTGGTAATTGCTACACAAGTCTATGTTGAACTCTTTCTCCTTGTATTCTTTAGTTATGGGACAGTGGTGGGGTTTGTTCTACATCGATGAATCCTATCCTGACTTATTCGCCAACATCTCTTCCCTCCAAGCCCATCCAACAGCCATGGCAGCACCAGGCCCGAATAACAAAGTGGTGCAGCTCAAAACTGCAACGACCTTCAGATAGCCCGCTTTCAGTCTACCCCCGCGCTTCAAGTCGCGGAAATGAAGCAGTTCCCAGAAAAACCCGCTGCACAACGTGATCAGATGGCGGTGTGTATCGAGCAGTAACCTCGGTGTGCACCATGTCCATACGCTGCAAATATACACAGCCCCAGCAACAGCTCCACCGACAATATATGCTCGACGCAGATGTTTCATATCGGTGGTCGGATTCTGAATCTTGTCGATTGCAACAGTATTATGCGCAAATAATGCGAAGGCGCGCTGGACTAGTATGATGAAGAAGGGATAAATCTGCCACCACACGCCGTCGAAGATTTGCGTTGTACTATTTACCATGATGCTCGTTGCAGGGATAAGATAGCCAAGTGCAACCGCCGGACCGATTGTTCGAGCGTGATGTGACGGTACGTGGCGATTATCGGGGGTGGCGTAGCGATCAAGAGAGCACTGGACATAGTGGAGGAAGAAATATACCGGGAGAGCGTATGGCATCGTGGTATTCTGCTGGCCAACAAGTGCAAATACAGGCCACAAGGCGGCGAACGTAAAGTTGTTTCCCCGACGCAGTGTTTCGACCATGCCTATGATGTGGAGGGGAGCCATATCGCCCATGAGCGCCACCTGAGACGGTCGTGTATCTATCCTTCCACTCATATGTCCAACATGACCAACAAAGCAGATTGCGAGTAGTGGGAGGGAGCGCAGCATACGCCAGCCCACAGTATCCCCTCGCTCAGCTAGACGCGCTGCCTCAAACACGGTGCCGTCGCGTAATGATCTCTCAGGTGGGGGGATGAAGTCTAGCATGGGAGCCCCAGCCACGGCCTGGCAATGGACATCCACGAGCATGTCTCCAGCGTATGGTACCACGTATAGCGATAGCAAGCGGTGGTGAAATCCAGCAAATGCTTCCAACCGCGTTGCGGTGCCGGCCGTATCGCAAACTTCCCTGGTTCGGGCCTGGCGACTATTTTCGTAGTGACCTAGCGCCATAGCAATGTCCCGGATCGATGGCCGGCCCTTTGTTTGCTCAAGAAGCGCATAGAGTTGGTTGGTAAGAGCGGCAGCACTCTCGATGGCCCAGTTGCCTCCTTGGCCACTGTCACAATGCAAGGTAAGCCAACGTCAAAGCTGTGGCAAATATAAAGCCAAAAGTATGGGTACGCCTCTCACATATTTGGTGTCATCTTGTGTATAGAATCTCCAAGACATACCATGCGGTCGTAAGCCCAGTGCCTGTACTGAGCCTCCTCGAGTGCCGCCAACTTTGTTGCTGTTCTTCGCTCCCACAGGGCGCCAAAGGCCACTTTCTGTGAGACACGGCAATGTAAAAACCGTTTTACGAACTCGTCCGGGTCCGAGTCATCATTGTACCGCGGCATATTTGGCGGCCGGTATATTTTGTCGAGTTTCTCGAACACAAACCAGAAACAAATGCCGTCTTTCCCGACGTGAACGAGGAATGAGTAGTTCTTGTTGAAGGTGCGATACTGTGTTTTAGCCTCCAACTCAGGTACTGCGGAAGAGATGCCGTACAGACACCTGTACTCGGCGAACATGGCTGTTGGAACGAGCATTAGTTTCCCTAAAGTCCAAAACCTTGCCTAGAGCTGTTCACAAACCGTTTTTATCCTTTTCCAAGTGCACAAGACTATTCTTGGATTCGGCGTGCTGCCACATGACCCGGCGAATCCGGCTATGCACGCCATCGGCACCAGCGACCACGTCTCCTGCGAATACGGATCCATCTTCGCAGTGAACAAACAGACCATTCTCGATATGGTCCACGGTTTTAACTTTTTTCTGAGTTATAATCCTGCTTCGATTCGAGATATTCTCGTACAGTATTTGGAGGACCTGTCGTCGCTCGAGAAATGCTACCGGATAGCCCGTGCTGTGGAGCGAATAATCAATTGGATGGAAGAGCTAAAGAATAAAACACGAAAGGAACACAAGAGTCTATTGGAGCATAGCATACCGTGAGTGTATGAGCAGGAGAGAGTCACCCTTTTGCACCAGTGTTCCCTCTCCAGTGAGCATTTCGTACCAGATCGGCGCATCGGTGTTTTGTTCAATCTTGTCGTAAACGCCGAGCTGTTCGAGAATGCGCGCGCCATTCGAAAAGATCCCAATAGAGGCGCCGACTTGAGGGTCGATTCGATCCCGAGCTTCGAGCACAAGATAGTCGATTCCAGCGCGCTCAAGACAAAGAGCCAATGTCAATCCCGCAATTGACCCTCCCACAATGATGACTCGGAACGGATCCTGTTGACTGTTGGAACTCATGATTATTTGCAATAGGTTGCATTTATCGTTGTGCAGTCATGAATTTGTAGTTCGCCGTTTACTTCCTTTTAATAATCACATCTGGCGTGATAGAAATTTGTTACAATCCTCAGAGCGAAAAGAAGGCCTTTGTGAGCAAAGAGACGAAACTTCGGAATGAATTACTAGCGCCGTTTCGATCGGTAGAAGGGACTTGAACGGTTTGGGCCATCACATGTGCACCGAAAATACGACATTCGTCCCGATCACGTGCCTACTATAATTTCAGCACCTTGCACGATGGACCAAGTACGTCAACAAAACACAACTCTACATCACCGGCATTATTTTGGATCTAAGCAATGAGCACCAAGCAGCAGCCCTGTTCTGTGCATCTTCGGATTGTCGTTGTAGGGTACGAAGAACCAAATCCCAGCGGTTTAGGACCCATCGAAGCTTCGTGCAGTGATTAGACTGACATGAATTGTTTTTAGAGCTGGCACGTAATTTTATATAGCGGAGAGAATTTTTCGCTAACAGAACAAGGTATTGGGGGGCTCTCGGCTGCTGTTGCGCTCGCAAATCGAGGACACTCGGTGCTCGTGCTCGAAGCCACCTCGCAATTATGTCTCTTCCATCCCGATTATTGCTTGTCAATTCTAATGGAAAGCAGCTGCTCCATGTTGGAGCCGGCATCGCTCTGCCGCCCACTACGCGGAAATGGTACGAATGTACGTATGCTTCAAGGCCTCCGCCAACAATGTCTTCTAGTCACTCACGCATGGGTGTCTCAACTAGCTGAGGGGGTACTGCGACCAGATAGCTCTATCTGTGTGCCCCTGGATGGAATAGAACTCGCAAAGTGGGATACGGGGGAAGTGACGACTCGGACTGCTGCCAATCCAGTAGGCAAGCAGAACGCCGTCCATCACGGAGACATGCAACTGGCGCTCCTCGATCGCGCCAAGGAGCGGAGCAACATCGAGATCCGCCTAGGCGCTGCAGTGATCGATGTGGACGTCGAGAAAAACGCCGTGCTCCTCTCTGAAGGGCAGCGCATCGATGGATTTGACCTGATTATCGGCGCTGATGGGGTCAAGTCTACGATCAAGGCGAAGGTATGTGATTCGGAAGCAGCGCAGGCAAAACCAACGGGCGAGGCCGCGTATCGTTTTACATTGGACCGGCGAGCCCTCGAGTCGGATGAGGAACTGCTAGCACTTGTACAACGGCCCTGGGCTGTGCGCTGGGATGGACCTTCTCGTCATGTAGTCGCATATCCCGTGCGGAACCACGAGCGACTCAACGTGGTTCTCATCCATCCCGACAGTGGGAAGGAAAGGGATGACGAGGGAGATGATGAAAACGATGATGCAGCGGAGTCGTGGACCTCAATGGCGAGTAAGCACGACGTCGTTGCTGACTACCAAGGCTGGAACGCCACGCTGCTCAAGTTGATCGTCCTTGCTCCCGCCGATGTGCCCAACTTCCGCATGTTTGCCCATCTTCCCTCGCCAGCGTGGTTCAAAGGCTCGACAATACTCCTCGGGGACGCATGCCACGCAATGCTGCCTTATCTCGGACAAGGCATTGCCCAAGCGGTCGATGACACGGCTGCAATCGTCGCGGTACTCTCCTTGATACAACGGCGCGAACAACTGCCACTGGCACTTCAGGCATATGAGACGTCTCGTAAGGGACGGGTCGAGCAGATTCAAGCAGCAACGCTGCAAGCGAGGGAGCACTTACATTTGAAAGACGCCGAGGCACAGGCAGCGCGGGACTTGAAGAGAAAAAAGGCAGTGGAAGCGGGCGAGAATAGCGATGTGGTGAAGATGCAACAGTCGTATTGGGAGTGGAATGCCGCCGAAGTGGCTCGGTGCACATTGGTTGAATTGATGGAAAATGCTGCAAGAGATAGATAACATTGTATGTGACAACTAGAGACATCAATCGACGGCCGGCTAGCCGCGATCAGAATATTTCATTTCGCTCGGGCTGTTTTATGCACACATGAAATTAACCGGAATTGGCTACAAATTTTCGATGCAAGCAGGTTCACCATGACTGCCCTACTCCTTGGGCTGTGCCAGCACATCCTTGATCTCGCCGAGAGCCTTGAGAATCTCGTCCTTCTTACCGGCCTCGAGCCAGGCCTTTTTGCTCTCCTCACCCAGCCCTCCACTGACGGCAGCGCCGATGTCTGCAGGCGCGAACGGGAGTAGGATGCGCGTAGCCGCCACCTTGAGTTTCATGACATTTTCCAGACTCCAGGCCAGATGCTCGTTGGCCCGAGAGCCGCCTTGGATGCCGTAGCTGACGATGGCGATGGGTTTTCCGGGCCACTCGTGGTAGAGGTAGTCAACGGCGTTCTTGGTGCCGCCTGCCAGAGTGCCGTTGTACTCGGGAATGACGAAGACATATCCTTGGAAGGAGGCGATGGCCGCGCTCCATTTCTTTGAGTGCTCCTTTTGCAGAGGGTTCGCGTCCGACACCGTGGCCGGCATGATGGGCTCGTCGTAGACGGGCAGATGGAAGTCGGTGATAGCAAGGGGCTCAAACTCTAGCTCGGATGAGGCCTGCTCCTTGAGAATGTCTTGAACCCAGGACGCGATACTGCTGCCCACCTGGGGAGTGCGGACGCTGCCATTCACAACAGCAATCTTGGCCATGATGAAGAGGTATCGTGGGGGTTCTGATGAATGGAAAATGACGAATTTGCCTAAGCTTGACGATGCGGTAGGAGAGGAAATGTCAAAGAGGTGAAGTTCGAGTTGGCTCAATACCTCTAGCACGACAGTACCTGCCGAACTACGTGCCCCATCGGTCGATCATTTCACTCGACGTTACCCCTCCTCATTGATGTACCGGACATAATGATTCCGCCCGCCCATGCGTGACAGGATGATTCTCACTGCATATGTACGGTCGGCTCGACATTCACATTTATTACCCTCGAGTTTGGCGACTTCGGTGATAAGACTATCCAGCATGGAAGGTCGTCTCGACCGTGCAGTGTTGGGCGGTAGGCTGTTGCATCTGATTCGTTACCATACGCTCGGTATATTAGTAGAGCCTTTCATGGCTAGGCTAAGGCGTACCCGTTGCATTATCAAATTGATTGTTGATACTTACTTTGTGAGCTGAGGCCGTGAAAATCATGCAGTCGTCACCCAAATGGAATCCAACAGGTGCAGATGCGGCGCGGGGGTGGTTGATTAGAAATGCTCTGGTGCCTTTCAGTGTGAAATGAACCCCGGGGGGGTATGCTGTCATCTTCGTGTTGACCCTACGGTACCATGCTGTCATCTTCGTGTTGACCCTACGGTACCATGCTGTCATTTTCGCACAGTTAGTCGAGACAAGTAGGCTCCAGTCAGTCTGTCATCTTTGTGCTGTGAGTAGGAACAGCCGAATACGAGTATTCAACTGTTTGGGGAATATAGGGACTTTAGGCATTCTATGAATGCGCGATGCATCAATATATTACTTACCATAGATAGCAATTAGTTTGTGCCGTGAGAACTCGTTGTTACGTGACCTAGAAGAGCTTTTTTTTTCCGTCTAGACAAAAACTATGATGTCCCATCTTCCTGATCATTTTCGCCAGCGACTCAATTCACGGCTGGTCATTACCAACTTCATCATTCCTGCGACGTTGCTGTACCTCATACATCGTTTTGGAGGCATCCTCCTGGCGCAGTATCGCTTGCGACGGCTACCACTAATCAATGGAACACCCCTGTTCGGCTCGACAAAGAAGGCAAAGCAAAATTTCCAGTTGAATGCGCGAGGTCTATTGAAAGATGGCTTCACCAAGGTCCGTCTACAGAAAGCTTCGTTTCAGCCAGCGATTCTGTATAGGGCATACCACTAACAGTTCCACAAGTCCTCCAATGCGTTCCGCGTGGAGACAGATGATGCAAGAGTTGTTATTTTGTCACCTGAATCTGTCAACGAGATTCGCAACGACAACCGCTTTAGTTTCACGCATCTGATCGCACAAGTACGTCAGAGCGGTGGAAGCCCTGATTGATTACGCCATTGACAATTAGCTACCAGGAATGCCTTTGCTACATCCCTGCCTTCAGGAATTTCAACCCTCATGAAGGCCTGAATGATATGGCAAAAGATGTTCTACTCAAAAGACTCACGCCTTCCCTTAGTAAGGACTGGTAGCCCTCGTCTGCACCATGTGTTGGTGGCCGACTGACGATACGCGAAACAGGTTTGGTCACCAGGGATATGTCCGAGGAGGCAAATTTGGCTTTCCAGGAGCACTGGACGGATAATACAGGTCAGTGGACTGCTCTTGTCGCTTCTTCTGAGTAAAAGACTAATGCAAAACCCATCAGAATGGCACGAGGTCGACGCCAAAGCAACTGTTGTGGAAATTATAGCCCGCCTCTCATCGCGCGTCTTTCTAGGTCCCGAGCTGTGCAGAAATCCTGAATGGCTGCGCATCACCATTGACTACACAATGACCGTCTTCCATGGTATCATGGCTTTGAAGAAGTGGCCGAGCTTTCTCCATCGCATCGTCTGGCGTTTTGTTCCAGAAGTACGCCGAGTCAACGAGCAGATTGCTGAGGCTGTTCGTCTCATCAGGCCCGTCATTGACAAAAAGATGGCCCAAGGGAAGATACTACCAGATGGTTCCAAGCCGGCACACTTGGATGTTATCCAGTGGGCGTCTGAGGTGGCTGATGGCCGCCGCTACGACCCGACTCTCCTCCAATTGGGCTTCTCCATGGCTTCAATGCACAACACCACCGACCTTGTGACACAGATTCTTTACGACCTCAGCGCACATCCCAGTTACATCGATCCTTTGCGTGCAGAAATTGAGACCGTACTCACAGAAGAAGGCATGACCAAGAGCGCTCTAGCTAGGCTCAAGCTCATGGATAGCTTCATGAAAGAGAGTCAACGAATCAAACCAAGTGAATCATGTACGTGATTCCTTTCGCTTGGGATAGGTTCCTGGCGTCAACCCCCCATGCCAAACATATGTTGACAACCAAACAGTAGGAATGCGTCGCGTGTTGGTGGAGGACGTCACCCTCTCCAACGGTGTGTTCCTGCCACAGGGTACGCAAATCGGGATTCCGACTACACCAACAACCGATGTTGGAAATGAGACGGAGTCATTCGATGGTTATCGATTCCTGAACATGGTTGGTGACCCTTCGAAGGAGAAAACCCGCCATTTTGTCTCTACAAGTCCGGATCATCTGGGATTCGGCCATGGCAAACATGCCTGCCCGGGACGCTTCTTTGCTTCTCATGAGGTTAAGATTATTCTTTGCCATGCCCTAACAAAGTATGATTTCAAGCTTGCAGTACCTACACGCCAGCCTACAAGTCTTGCTCTAGGATGGGCGCTGATTGCTGAACCTGGTGTCCGCTTATTAGTTAAACGACGTAGCAATAGAAGTGTAAATAAAGCGAAGCTTTATTAAGACAAGTATGCATATTTAGCTAACGCCTACTCTAGCTATTCTAGCAGTACGCAAAAAGGCTTATATTAAGGTAGTAGATATAGGGGGTTAGGCTCTAAGGGAGCAACTGTAGCTAAAAAGAATTAAAGATAAATTTAGGATAGTAAGTAGGGGGGTGCAACCTATACTTAGGGCTAGGTTAGGTTAAAGTTATAGGGGCTATAAGTTAAGGTTAGGTAAAAGTTATATAATTTAGGGCTAAGTTAGGTTAGGGTTATAATTACCTTAAGTATAAATTTAAGTTAAATTATATAAATATTAGGTAAAAGTTAGGTTAGGGTAACTTAATTAGTATTAAGTAATAAAATTATAAAAAATATATAGTTTAAAATTAAAATCTAAAATTAATAATATTTAAATAAAAAAATATACTATATATAAAAAGCTAATAAAAAAAGTAAATAGTAAAAGTAGTAAAAAAAGTATAATTAATATTATTATATATAAGTAATATTTATAGTAGATATTATACCTAGATAAAAAAAATAATCTAAAATAAAAGAAATACTAAAAAGGCGGGCTACCTAAAAACTAAAAAATTACGTATTAATACTAAGACTATAAGTTTTAATTATATAACTAATATTATATAGTAGACTCCTCTAGCTAAGTAAACTTAGCGAAATCTATTAATAATAGCTTAATTTAATTTTATTAACTTTTAACTAAAGGTAAAACGTAGGTAATAGTAGGCCTAAACTAATATAAACTATATTATTTATAGTTAGGTTCTATTAAGTAATAGATAAATAGTACTAAGTACTTTACTTAAAGCGTACTACTTAGCTATAAATTACTTTTTTCCTTTATAAAATTACTTATTAATACTATTTAGTCTAAAATATTTCTTTTTACTTCTTCTATACTATTACTAATTACTATTAGGCTGGTAAATGGGTAGGGGTTGGGTTGGGGTTAGGGTCTTACATAAGCTAACCCAACCCTAACCCAACTCCAACCCAATTTTTTCGCGCTAGTAATGGGTAGGGGTTGGGTTAGGGTATAAAAAAATTGGGTTGGGGTTGGGTCATAAAATCTGGGTACCCTTGGGTCTTACTAATTGTAATATATAATATATAATAAATTACTTAATTAAGAAGTAATAGTGATAAATAAGCGTGATAAATACTTTCTTTTTATATATATATTTTATAAATTACAATATTTAATACAGCTTAGTAAGCTAATATATATTAAATATATATTTTAAATATATACCTATTTGGGTACCCTAACCCTAACTACTACCTAGGTCCGTGCGGCCCCTACCTAACTACT
>KZ805654.1:1214-12365 GCA_003073855.1 Periconia macrospinosa
AAACTGTAGCATGGCTTACATCCAACCGACTTGGCAGATGCTTGTAATGTCAACTCTGCACACGCCAAGTATCCGTCTTTTCACTTAAACTCGAAAAATAAAGCATCGCCTCTCGCACAAGGTTAGGGCTGGTGCGGGTCGGCCATTATCCTGTAGGTGGTGGCAACACAAAGTACCGCCTCGCACGGCTGCATCTCACGGTGATGCGTAAGCGAACTGCTGCACTTTTATTATACTGTTTTGGCCTTACACCTAGAGTTACTACTTTAAAGAATGTAGTAATTATAAGTCCTCTTTCTTGAGATTCCTTCTGCTCTTAAAGTCCTAGAACACTAAGCTGCTATAATGTAAGGACGTAGCAAGATAATATAATATTAGGATACTAAAAGTTGAAGACTACCAAGCCTAACTTATAGCAGTCTTCAATTAGAGAAACAGTTCTGTTTATTAAACTAGGGGACTTAAGCATAAACGCTACATTATTCATGCTCGCTAGCATGTCAGGATAGTCTGCTCTGAGCTTCGTCTTGCTTGTCTCTATCACTTGCACCTCCAGCGCTTCGGCTTCTGGCCACCGCCTTTTGTTCCTGTACGTCGCCGCCAGGTTGCCCATGTTGGTCGGCATCAAGAGATGAGGCATGGCTCTCAGCTTACACCCATTCTTGTTCCATAACCCTTGCGTGACAGCTTGTAGCATGCTTTACCATCCGTAGATGCTTGGCTCCATGATGGAGAACGTTGCCGTGCTTTCCACCCTGCGCGTTAAATTCGGTGCTCTTTTCGACCAGTAGCCTCACAATCACCTCGTGGGCTGTGTGAACCGGAGTTCTTATCTTGTTTATTGCAGTTTGAGACTTCTTTCCCTGAGATAATCTGATTGACTTGGCTATAGCTGAAGTTAAACAGGTGTTCCTCACTTTTAGTGTATTAGACTTTCGAGCAGACTACGGAAACTTGCAGCAATTTGTGAAGGTTGTGGACTTCGAAGCGCCATCACATCTGCAGCTGTCTGATCCTTATGATCTTTTGCATTAATGTCCAAATCTTTCAGAGCGAACTCGCTGAGGATTGCCAGCGTTTTATTGTCCCCTTTGCTTGCCACGAAATGAAGGATAGTTTCGTTACGGAAAGTTATTGCGCGATGATCAGCGTTGTGCTCGAGCAATAATTTCAGGACGCTGTGGCTGTTCGAGTTTGCAGCTCTTAGTAAAGCAGTCCATCCATCCTTATCACGAACTTCAACATCGGCGCCATGATGCAAAAGCACGGTAGCGCTTCTTGCATGATCGTACTCGGCAGTGGCTGCAAGGGGTGTCCATCCGTAATCATCCTTCTCATTTATAGGCGAGCCAAAATCAAGAAGCGGCGTGAGGTATGCTTCGTCGTCCTTGTAGTATGCCGCATAATGTAAAGCAGTGAATCCTAAAGTACTTTTTGATCGAACGTTTGCACCATGCTGCAGGAGAAGTCCGATACACTCAGGTGACCTTGCTCGCACGCTGCGCAACAGCGGAGAGTTACCCGTCGCACAACTGATATTCGGATCTGCACCAAATTCCAGAAGTGTTCGTACAGATTGTTCGTCACCTCTTGCCGAAGCCCAAGCCAACGGGGTTCGACCCTTGGAGTCCTTCTGATTGATGGCTGATGTAGACAGCTCTAATTCGGCCCGCATATCTTGCCTGACCGATTCGAATACAATTTTATGCAAAACAGTGAACTGTTGTTCTCCAAACCATACTGAATCGAACCATAGTGAGAGTAAGGTGCGCAGCGTATCTTCAACACTAATTTCGGCGTTCTTAGCCAGCACAATGTCCCATGCTCTATCCAGGGCGGAGCTAAACTTAAGTTAGCTGCTTGTAACAGGGAAGTCTCGATGAGTAACTGACACATTAGATCGATTTTCGATGCATGGATCTGCGCCCTCGTCTAAAAGCATTCGACAAAGTTCTGTGTGACGCCCTTGTACAGTATACTGGTTATTCTTGGTCAGTTACCTGCATGAGTGCTGACGGGATTTGCCTTTACCTACACTTAAAATAGGCACATTCCAAGTGGCATTTACGTTAAGAGGTGATGCCAGCCCTTGTTGAATCAGCGATCTAACCCTATTGATGTCTCCAGCCTTAGCAGAGTGCATTATATCCGCATTGTCGGGCACGACACGAATTGATTTTAGACAGGCATCCAACCCACCATGTGGCGTGCTGATGGTGAAATAGAAAATTCGAGCTAGAAACCAGCTTGGAAAGCGATAAGTAGCCCTAGCGACAGACATCATCCGGCGTGAGCAAAATGTCTCACTACAAAGACTTTTGTTTTTAGGTGCCGCTGAGATGGTGACTGAAAGTGATCCGAAGAGGTAGTTTTGTCGTATGATCTTGTAGTGGCGAGGGGCATGACATTTACAAATACATCCCACTTTACAAGCTAAGCTTACTTGTTGGTACTTTGTAATTGAGCGTCTTTGACAAAGCAATTGTGGGCCAAAAACGTTGTGTTTTTCGCTAATAGTTAAAGGTTCCATTTCTTTATCTCTAGAGCGATGTTTTGTTCTACCCTTCTCCTCGGATGTTGCATTGTACGAGTAACGTTAGAACAAAATATGTCTAAGGATGTCTTTACCCTTTAAATAATTATAAGCGTAGTATTTAAAAGAGAGTAAACCTCTAACATACGGGTTCTTTAATGTAGTCGTATGATTTGAGATCGGTCTGAAATGAAAGACGGTCTTGGCTATTGCTGGTATGTTTAGCCAGAACGTTACCGGGTCGTGAAGCCTTGAGCATTTTTTTAACTACTTCGCAGACTGTCTCGAAATCTTCCTCCGTCGGCTTTCCAAATTTGTTTATGTTAAAGTGGGTCCGCGAAAGCGAGTACTTGCTTATTAATTCTGACAGGTTAAGGCAGCCAGAGCTCTCACTCACAACAAATCTCTGCGCACATAATTAACTCTATGAATTATAACAAAGGTGTCCAATCCTACTGTGCGGTCCTGCTTCCCCACAATCTTCCCTACGTTGGTCGGCTTTAGTTCGTAGAAGTAAGCAATCGCAGCCTTGCTGGCCTGCCTCCGCGTCTTTCCAAACTGGTCAACTACTTTATGGAGAAATTCGTTGCCCGGCTCTAGGATCTTCAGCACATCTGGCCGCACTTTATTCTTATTGTACTCCCGCCGTGCTGCCTCTAACATCTCTATCTGGCTCATTCCCTCTGCGCCGCGAAACGGAGTACCAAAAAAAATAAGGCTAGTGGTGGATGCAAATACCCCAGGCCACTCGTTCTTGTTCTGTCGGGCATTTAATAGCGCCTGCACTGTTAGTGATAGACACAAATAGCAGTCGGCTATATGCTTACTTTTAGTACAACTAACCCGCCGAAACAGTGTGCTATAAAAATTAGTGGTTAACGCGGATTCTCCTGGCAAAGTTAGCGGTTATAACTTGTTTGGTAGTAAGAACAGCACCTCTCTCTTCCGTCGCAGGGCCAGTAACAACCGCTAAGCCACTGTCGACATATTCTGCCGCATCGCTCCTTTACTAAACTACTGCGACTAATATCTATATCGCATAATGCGCGCATCCAGCGCTATTGCTAGCAGCATGTTTTCGTCCTCCAGCCAGTTGACCTATAGTGGGCTTGGTACCCACATTCTTGCGCTAGCTATTGTTAGGGTGGGCGCCGATACCGTAAACTGCGATGATACTATGCGAAATTCAGCACACGCTACAAGGTAGAGTTGTAAAAACCGAGAGTTAAGAAGGACGCACTCAACGCTCTGTACTACTCCCGTCGGTGCTTCGCGCAGGACTCTAAGCCCGATGTCGTTATTAGTTACTAGCCGAACCTTTGCTACGTTAGCCTGCCGTGTCTTGGTATACTGGATTGCTGCGCACGACGTACCATAGCTTGCTTCAACGTAATGGAGATGCTCACTCTAGATATAATACGGCTTAAAAGTTAGAGAGGTGAAGAGGAGGGAAAGGTATACACCACACCAATAGGTATATATCAGGCTGACATAGCCCCGCGCTCTACTTAACCGGTTAACCTGCAGCGAAGCTGACGCGGGGAACTAGTGCGCCTTGCCCAGAACAAGCCCTTAGTAATATGCTATCTGCGGTGCAGGCTGCTGCTATGCTGCAAAAAAATTCATGTGCCTTTAGGATCTACGCTGTAACTTGGATTAACACCCTTTTTACTGCTCCCCGTTATACGCTATACTGCCGTTCTCTAAAGAGAATTAACTTGTTTACGATCTAGAACTTGAAAATAGAGCATTAATAGCTACCGCCCTCCTAGGCCGCCCTACTATTATATTAAGCAAGACCCCTTAGCTAAGACAATTGCTTAAAAAAAAGTTATAGTGTAAAGACTTAGAGACGATAGCGCCGCGTTTCTAGATTATGTTTACTTTCTCTAGCGCTAACATAAACCCGTTGCATCGCTAGTAAGTTAAGGGCCGGGAGATCATTATTACAGAGTGCCGATTGCATCTAGTCTAGATTTATAACTGTATTTTTATTAAACTTCTACTACGATATCTACTATTATAGGCGTTCTAGACAACGTATCTAGAAAAGGGCTCTAACTAGTATAATAACCGTTAGCACAACCTCTGTAAAGCTGCGACCAGGTTTCTACGCA
This sequence comes from Periconia macrospinosa, assembly GCA_003073855.1. Taxonomy (NCBI): domain Eukaryota; kingdom Fungi; phylum Ascomycota; class Dothideomycetes; order Pleosporales; family Periconiaceae; genus Periconia; species Periconia macrospinosa. The sequence continues at coordinate 5,865 of KZ805654.1, forward strand.
CCTACTAATACCTTATCTAGCACGAATCCAACTTCCGCATCGCCTAATAGGACTACCTCTATCTTATTTTTAAAGATATAGACTAGCTATCTTTCTACTAGTTTATCTTAGAATTTAATTATATTAAAGATTTAGCTGTATTAAAATAATACTACTATAGCGAATTAAAATTAACGCAGCTTAACTTATATGCTCCACTACTACTCTACAGGTTTAACTTTAAGTAGGTACATAGATAGTATAGTAACTTCTTTAGTTAGCTCTATAGGCCTATTTTCTTTATATTTACTGTAGTTTTAATAATCCTAAACTTAATACAGGTTACGCTTATAACTAAGTAGCTTAAGGCTACCTACTAAAAGTTAGTATAACACGTATATTAGTATTTTAGCGTAGTTAGCCTTATAGGAACAGTAATTATTTTATTGTAGTTTATACTTCTATAGCTATAGATTTTCTTAGATAAGTAGATCTATACGGTAAAGTAAAAGTTAGAGAAGAAGCAAGAAGCTCTTATTACATTATTATATTAGACGGATATCTTCTTAGAGATTAATTAACTACTAGCTAGTATAGTATAAAACTATTGGTAACGTATAGCTATCTAAAGCTATATAATATTTATTACTTAAGGTGCCCTTTAGGCAGCAAATTCTCGTTTGCAACCTATTAGTTACTAGGACTAGCGATAGCTAAACAGATGCTAGCAAGGAGGCTAGGAGGGTAGGAAGTACCTTAAGGTACCACGGCTACTAAGTCAGCTGCTATAGTACTTTAAGATACTTGCTACTCTCACATTATGTTGCTACTACCACCTACTTACATATAGGTGTGCTAATATTTTTATAACTTTACTACTACTACTACTACTACTACTACTACTATTAGTATATAAAAATCTTAATAAATATAAGAAGGCCTAGAACAATCTGTCGTTATCTAAATAATAAGGTATCACCTAGTCTCTATTATATCTTTCCTAAGTAAATATGTAATACTACTAGAAAATAATACTTAGGATTCTATTTATCTATAAGAAAATGCTCCTCTAGCATACTATTATGCCGAGGGCCTCTTGCCTCTTCTCTTATTTTTATTATATTATATAGATTTATTTATCTAAAAATATCTATAGCTACAAGTATATAAACTACAAAGAGATAATAGCTACTCCTACAAAGCTAATAATACTAAAATAACAAGATACATACTACACTACTTCCTAATGCGAGGCTTTAAGCTAATTAACCGCGAGCGTAACCTATATTAAGTTTAGGATTATTAAGACTAAGGCGAACATAAAAAGGATAAGCCTAAAAAGCTAACTAAAAAAGTCGCTATACTACCTATATACCTACTTAAAGTAGAACTTATAAAGAAGTAGTAGGGCATAAAAGTTAAGCCGCGTTAACCTTAGCTCGCTATAGTAGTATTATCTTAATATAGCTATATCTCTAATAGAGCTAAGCTCTAAAATAAACTAATAAAAAGATAGCTAGTCTACATCCTTAGGGATAAGACAAAGTTACTCCTACTAGGCGATACGGAAGTTGGATTCGTGCTAAATAAGGTATCAATAGGTGCGCAGAAACCTAGTCGCAGCCTTATAGACGTTGCGTTAATGGTTATCTTACTAGTATAAGCTCTTTTCTAGACATATTATCTAGAACGCCTGCGATAGCAGATACCGCGGCAGAGGTTTAATAAAGATACGGTTGTGGATCTAGACTAAGTGCAGTCGTGCTTCCTCTGTGACGATAATCTCCCGGCCTTTAACCTGCTAGCGGTGCAGTGGGTTGATGTTAGCGCTGGAGAAAGTCGTTATAATCCAGAGGTGCGGCGCCATAGACTCTAAATCTTAGCACCAGAACTCCTTTTCGAATAATCGTTCTAGTTGGAGCACATTGCTTAACATGACGGAAGGGTAGCCCGGTAAGGTCGTAGCGGTTGGTGCTTTATCTTTGGGCTCGAGATCGTGAACGAGTTGGTTCGCTTTAGAAAATGGCGGCATGCCTGACGATGAGAAGCTCGTTCAAGGATGGAGCCGTATCCTTATAGCATTAGGCTTCGACCACTGTGGCTTGGCTCAGACTCAGCCTTGGCTCAGGCCGACAAAGTAGGTGGCCAATTCAGCCCGGCATGCATCTACAGACATCCACACATCTCCTCGCCTGCGCCCTTCAGTGCTTCTTGTCAAATCGCTCCATTGTTAACTAGCGCACTCGCACTGCGTCGAGCGTCCAAGTGCTGCAGCTATGGTAGGTAGCACACAAAGATTCGCGATACCGAGGCTAACGTGGGGCTAGGGCCGGCCCGTAACCGACGACGACATAGGCATGAAGGTGCTCCGCGAGGCGCCAGCGGAGGAAACGCAGATTATCGAGTACGTCTTTTCTAATGTGATTTAGTACTCAGCCGTATGACGTTTGCTAACTATCCAAGCATCGTTGCGATCCACGGGCTCGGCACACATCCCGACGACAGCTGGTGCAAGAATGCGGGCACCAGGGAGAATCCGCGGTGGATCAATTGGCTTGAGGAAGAAAGCATGCTGTCTGCTATAGCTCCAAACGCGCGCATTATGCGGTACGGATATTAGTCGCAGTGGTTTGGCAAGGAGGCGATACGACAGAAGACGTCTATGGTAGCAGATCGGTTGTTAAGGGCTTTGAAACGGAAGAGAGAGGTAAGGACTGGGTTTGGCAAGTGCAGTATGTCTGCTGACTTAGTGAGGACGTTCGAGCCCGCCTACTGCTGTTTGTAGCGCACTGCTTCGGCGGACTAGTTGTGCTCAAGGTGAGTTGATAAACTAGGCAGCAACGTACTAGCGGCTGAGAGTTTTGCAGGCACTACTAGAAGCCGAACAGTACCCAGCAGAATGGCCGGGACTGTTTCGATCTACCACCGGTCTCATATTCTTTGACACGCCATTTCGCGGCGCGGAAGGAATGAATCAGATGGAGATGTTGGAAGCGGCGCGACGAGAATATCACGAGAACGAGGTGCAGCCTACTGCTCTCGAAGTGCTGCAGCCGGGGAACGAATATCTGGAAGAGGTAGTTGACAGCTTCCTAAAGAAGATGCGTGGCCAAACAAACAAGACACCGATTGCATGCTTCTTTGAGCTCAAGCCAAGCAATGTCGGAATGATTGTGGGGGGTCAGGATCGGACGGTAGGTTTGGAGTATTGGTATATAGTTTATGAGGCTGACTATGTACAGCGTGTTGTAGTCAGCGCGAGCTCTGGCTGCCTGGACATTTCGGACTCGACGAGCAAGTACCCGCTCTCGCGCACCCACTTTAACATGAATAAGTTTGCGAAAGCTACAGAGGAGGACTTTGAACTAGTGGCAGACGTGATCAAGGGGATGATCAATACAGCCATGCTTGGAAGCTTTGGACGGCAGAGTACTAAAAGATGTTTTCCTTCGTCAACCCAGGCCAGAGACAGTAAGCGAGTTCGCCCAGATATATACTATACCGGTACGGATTTTGGCCATCAATCGAAGTAGCGTTCCAATCGGTGCTATGGCTGTGGTGAAGAAGGACATCGGAGGCGCAATTGCCCTAAGAGGGCAAAAGACGAATGCTATGGTTGTGGAGAGATAGGGCATTGGTTAGAGGACTGCCATAGCGCGCGCTATGCTTATGGGGATCGAAACGAGCAGTCTGAGGATAGTGAGACAAATGATGAGGATGTAGACGATGATAGTGAGAGTGAGGACGAATTTGGAGAGTATTAGATAGAAGCGTTCGGTTGGTCGATATCTGAGAGCTTATCGCCATCTCATGTGATTGGATTTGTTAGGGTTTGTAGTTACTGCCTATACATTCCTTGCTGTTAGGGTACAGGTAAGCGAAAGTTGATTGTTGGTTGGCCGCGCTCGTACAGAGGCATATATAGAAGCTTGCAAGTACCATCAAAATACCATTTACCAAACAAATTCTCTTTTAGGATTTAAATTATGTGTTGTCTGAGATGAAGAACGATTTTAAGTGATAGGTTACGAGGACCTTAAAAGTGGCATAAATAAAGTTGCTGCGAAACAGGATAAGGTAAAGGGTCAACCTGGTCGTGAGTGAACTTTAAGCTAGGCGCTGGCTTATAACAAGCAGAAAAGGGCTGGTTAGTCCTAACGAACAAAGTAGCGTGAAGAAGTGAGCCAACGTGTGTTGCTACTGGAATAGTTGTGCGAACTGTAATTTATTCTGATGAAGGTCTGACCGGCACGATAGCTTCACTAGAAGCATACTTCCTACACTTGGCCGGTATGTTACAGTGAGTGGAGTGTAGAACGCGGATGGGGCGTTGCGCTAAACTTGAGCAGGGCGTTCTGAAGGGGTGCGAGACGATATTTCGTAGAAACTAGGTCGCTACAGCCACAGCTGCGTGAATGGTTTACCGGTCAGCCGGGCAATAACTGTGTTTTCGGCAAGGCACTCTTCCACGTTCCCTGGCGGGCATGGTGGCATGTCGAGGCCTGCACCGAGAGATCAAAAGCCTGCGGGATAGGTAAATGGAGTCGCTGAGAGATGCGAGAGATGCGGAGCATGTGGATGAGGAGGATTGCGGTGAGGAAAGTATATATCAAAGCCCACTGTGTTGAGCTCCGTACGTCCATTTTAGCGTCTAGAGGTTGCGGTTCGTAGGAAACAGTCATTTAGAAACGTACTGGCAGAATGCTTGCATAGCGATGTAATCAGTCAGAATGCATTCGGCGGCGACTCGTTACCAAGATGTATCGTAAAGTACCACTGTAACTGCATAAACTTTGTAATATAGAATTAGATGGTGGCGAAGGCGCACTTGTAGAAATGTGGCCGACCCGCACCGGCCCTAACCTTGCCTTAGGAGGCCGTTAGTCTCGCAGTGTAAATATTATCGCTTTTATAAATAAAAGGGCCACCCTAGATATAAAAAAAAGTTTTTTAGGTTATTCTAGTTACTTTATCTAGTAATAGGTATAGGTATATTATATCTCTTAACTAAAGTATTATACTATTATATACTAGTAAAGTCCAAAGGGTATATAGGCCCTGGCCTTAACCTCGCGTACGTCAACGATACCATAGAAAGGAATCCACCTTTTGAACTAGGGTTGCTCCTGGTAGCAGACTTCAACTAACTTTCTGTAAACTGTGGAGTTGCTTTCGAAACCGGCATCTATAAAGGGTTCTCTCTTCGAAGTTTCAGTGCCGTTGTGTGACTTGGTTATTCTGACACGGTACCGTGGCCCTGGACGGAAGCACGGAACTAGGACTGTATACGGCTGTCGATTCCTTCCACGAAGACAAAGAAAACAGCACTACCGTATAGGATGTGCGGTAGAAGCAGACTTGTCCCGGGACTGTTTCAGAGACATCGTGAATGGCCAGGGTTGACCAATGAATCCATACCATCTTGGGTATGGTTCAGTCTTTCCTTTCGTCCCTTGATGGGTTCGGGTCCTCAATTCGATTATGGAAGAAAGCTTACCTGCTTGAATATCGAGAGCAAAATGCAAGACCATTGCGGGACGACACTTTGAGTGAATAAGGAAAACCCAAAAGGCATGAGTTGGAGGACAATAAGCGAACAGAATAATGGTGCGTGTGCAGGTCACGATCACCGACGACGCTATCAGTGCATACATGCAGTGCTTCATCCATCTCTTAATCTAAAAACCCCCGTGTATTGATAGGCTGCAATTCGCTGAGGTAGTGCATATGTTGGGCTCTGCTACACCGGAGATAGAGTGCATTGAAGATGATTCTAATTAGAGAACAGCACTGCGAGACATTAGCATTCCCCTGGAAAATGTCCTGGCTATTGAATAATAGCACTGGAGGATTAGGAAGCACCGTCTTACAGTAGCAAGTATAGCTGTCAGATTATCCCAGCTATGCGACTTCATGATCTGAAACCGAGCCCGGAGTCTCTAAGCAAGAGTAATTATAACTAGGCCAAAGCTAACAGCAAGAGTCGCGATGACACTTCCCGCGCGCGATTCGTCTGGGTGCGTACTAGTTATAAAGCGGGATTGTCCCAACAATCTAAGCCTAGCTATAGACCCTTAGCCTATAGAATTTTGAATGTTGGAATGGAGCGCACCGATTTAACCCAAATTTAGTAATAGATAAACTAGATTGGGGCTGAGGCTCTGCTTAACATGTGTCAAAAGGCTAGTATTGCGCCTGGAAGATTTAGCGTTCATCTTCCCTTGGTATGTGTCATGTGATCTATAGTGGCATTGGGCTGAGAAGCCTTCAGCTTTAGCCGCAGTGAACTTTAGCTCCATGCCTAATTTTAATGAATAAATAAGCAACCTAGACGATTCTGCAGGGTTACCGTATTGCGTATTAGATTAGGACGTAATAGAGGGATCAACAGCATTATTCTACAGCGAATTTAGTAAGCAAATATCCTAAAGAACCTAGGAGAGTAGCAACCGGCAAATGCGCCATTACGTATGCTAACCTCTATTTTTCAAAGCTGGCGCTGGACCTGAAAAACTCAGCAGA
>KZ805654.1:15550-27837 GCA_003073855.1 Periconia macrospinosa
GTTCTTGCAAAAACATCGAACAGCCGAAGCAAGCATGTGGCCGAGGCTTTCATGGACTTGCAGCATGGTACGCAAGTTCGTTCGATGCTGGCGGAGGAGTGCGCTATAAAGTACAGTATCAGCGATTAGCCTGATCCGTTATCTAATATCGCAACTTACAAGATTGAAGACTGAATCTGCTGGGGTACAGATATCTCATTATACTAAAATTGGTCAGCTTTTTTTTTTCTGAGATATTATTATTGTAGAATATACCAATAGAATTTTCGCGTAGAGTGAATTCTTAGGGTTGTCTTGTTGGTATCTAACAAATGTACAGCCTACGCTACTCAGGGAGGCACCGACAGACAACCCTAAAACGGTCAGATCAAGGGCATCCAATGACCTCATTTTTTCATCAATCTTCATTTCATTCATTATAAGCGAACTTTCAGCTTGTCAGGTTATAATGAGTTGCGATGTGAAGAATCGCCTTTATCTCGTGTACGAAGAGTCGGTCTGATAAAAAGTAAAAAAGTTGTTTCTAAGAAGAATTGAAGGAAACCATATACGAGAGTGCCGCAATTTGATAGGACGACGTTGAGCCAACTTATATCTAGGGGAAGCGCTGAAAGCGACGTAGAACGAAAGACATACTTCGATAGATTGGTCCGGCTCATGACCCGAAATGGGGGCCGGCATTCGAAACCGAAGATACAAAATCTTGGCAAAGATGTCGGACATGTTTCTTCGGGGGCACCATATCTTAGCTCTTGATTTTTGATTGCGCAGTAGGTTTTCATTCAGGGCGTCGATGGCGTCATCCTTGAACGATTCGCAAGTGTTAAGCTCTGTCGGACTGGGTGCTCGATTGCCTTCGTGGGGTAGCGAATGTTCTCCTGATCGCTTTTCAGACGCGCCTAATGCACCTGCTTTGAGCTTCGTGACCGGAGCAGGTGTGTAGTCATCCTCTCGAAGCTTTCGCACGTCAGCGTCGGTTATGTGACTAGCTGCAATGTCGTACACTATTGAGATGCTCATCTATCATCTTTTTGCCCACGTCATCAACATGAGTTGACAAATTCCTCAACAAACCAATGAGATCATTGTTCTTTCCAATAGCTCTGGCAATCCTAGTAAGCTGGGGTCAATTACGGTTACGATGGAAACCGGACTCATTCATGCGGTCTGCGTATGTATACATGTCGCATTTTGCTCAACGCAGTTTCGGCAGCGCGACCCGCCAGTATATCTAACTTTCTGTACACGACACTGAATGGAAGACGCAATGTCAGCGGGGTCTGTTGTACAACGGTAAATACTCACATTGTCACACGCGCGTTGGATACGCGGTTGGCGTCGCTGTTTGCGGAAGTTATCATCCTGCTTAAGCCTGGAAATGGCTAGTTTCAAAGCTGGGGGCATCTTTTCCATGTCAGTATAGGTGGTTCGTGGTGACTGTTGTTGGACCGTTGTCCTTCAATAAGTGCTTGGGGCATTCAAACTCTTGGCCGGCCTACCTGATTCGGCAAGCGGGGCTCTGTTCCGAAAAACGAATGTTTTGTTTTGATCTTTGGCGACGGCTTGATGCAATTACTCATCCGGCATGCTTCGGCGCAGTCCACCTGATATGAGATCTCAACTGTCTGCGGAAGTAATATTACCTAAAGAAGCAGCTTTCTGGCCCCATTGGATTCTGCGGAAATGCTTCCAGCCCGTCAGAGAAGTTCTGTCCAGAGTAAGCGGAGGCTGAGATAAAGATCTCTTGATATGGAAAAGATGGATATTTCGAGTACATCACGTGACTGTCACGAAATGGAGCTTGCTGGTCCCCAGTAGGGTAGCGTTATGGCCAGATAGAAGAGGATGTTAAGAGACGAGGACTCTAAAATACTAGTGTAGAGATGCTTCTGCATCCGGTCTGCTCGTAAGCAATGAACTGAAATCCTTACTTAGTCTAGAAGATTAGTATTGCTCTACAGCTCAAGCCATACTTATCTACTGGAAAGCGCATTTTTCCTATTACTACCCTATATCTTGCGCGGCGAACCATGGTACCTGAAAGGTACACAGGTATGTTGTTACTTAAGCTCGATGTGTCAGCATGTGGTGGCGGCGGAGCAGGCAAATTGTTACTTGCAGCAGCGATGATGGCCGACGCGTTCCGGCCCTGACCTTGACCCTGGAGGCGATGAGGATGTTTTTGGGATATATGGCATTTCATGGTTGATCTCCGTACGTATCATGGTTCCCGGATTTAGCTCCCGCAGTGGAACCCGCCCCAGATCGTTGCCGTTACTGAGCGCTAACCTATCACGGCAAAGTCCGGCTTAAAAGTCCTTCCAACTCATCTAGTCTGCACGGTCAATTTTGAAATCTCTAATATAGCTCCAACCCATAGCATTCGAGTAAGTCTACATCGTGAGCTTTAACAGAACACTGACAAATCCGAGCGCAGCCCACTTGTCTCTCCTAAAATTCGAAAGACTGAGCTCAACCTCACGATATCGTCCGAACCGGGACGCAGGAGACTTCATTCGCAACTAACCCAGGGAAATATATGTATGAACGGGCATATGGCAACTTGCTTTTTCTCTCGGCAGAGTTTCCCGCAACTAATCAAAAGTTGAGCAGGGTGGAGCATCTCGATGGGGCGGAATGATAATAAAGTAGTCTATGTGTTCATGGTTAGTTTTAAGGGACACTGCTGTAGCACTATCAGGCCAGCCTATTGGGAGCATCATGATGGAGAATGTATGGAGGCATTTTCTCTTGCCGTGCTTGTACATCCCATGTTGTACAAAGTAAATAGTCGTTCCACATATATGTATAGTCGTACAACGACACTTCGGCCGAGAGCATTGTTGTCCATCGTACATAAAGTAGCACCAGGTTCGACCGAGGGAGATCACGGATATACCAAGGGGTATCCGACTCGATTCCCGGACGTCATATTCTGGGGTACGCACCACAACCCTTGAAATGAAGTATCCCCATTGTCAACTAACACACTTCCATAGCCTTATTTCAAGCCAAGTCGGACATCCCCACTAAATAAACATGGGGGCTCCTTCCAACAGAGTCCTAGTAATGCTTTCGCTTCATGTAGCTACAGTACATTTGTACGCGTGCGTGCGGACATGGTAGATTGCGGATTATAGCTACTTAAGACTTACGATATCCGATGACTATTGCGACGACAGTCCTCCACTTCATAGCTACTTAAGGGCCTGAGGATCCCCCGCTGAGAAGGACCCGATACACTTCAAAGGTTTTCCTTTCTTATCCTTTCGACTACATAGTTACTCAATAGAGTGGATGAACATGGCCGCCCTATCCAGCATGCCCCCCTCCTTCTCCGTCACAACTGCCATCCTCTCCCTCATTCTCCTAATCCTAACCTGTACCTTCTCCCGCCTCCTCTACAACCTCTTCCTTCACCCGCTCCGCCGCTACCCCGGCCCCCTCCTCTCCCGTGCGTCCGTCCTCCCCATGCAATCTCAAACCCTCCGCGGCCGCTTGCCCTTCTGGATCCATCACCTCCATAAAACGTACGGCCCCGTCGTGCGCTACGCCCCCAACGAACTTTCCTTCATCTCCAGCGACGTCGTCAAGGACATCTACGGCCACGGACGATCCAGCTTCGAGAAGCAAAAAGTGTTTTACGGCAAGGATACGTATGGCGACCCACCAGGGCTCTTTAGAGCGGATGCAGAAGCACACGCGCGACAGAGAAAGTTAGTTAGCCACGCATTCAGCGAGAAGGCGTTACGTGAGCAACATGTGATTTTCGACAAGTACGCCGCGCTACTCGTGCAAAAGCTCCAATCCCGCGCAGCGAAAAATGAAGTCGTGGATATGGTGAAGTGGTACAACTTCACGACCTTCGACATTATGGCGGACCTGACCTTCGGCGAGGCTCTCGGTCTCCTCGACGGATCAGAGTACACACCTTGGGTGGCGTCCACGTTTGCGCATTTGAAATTAAATGCCCTGACGAGCGCGATCCGGAGGTGGAGCTGGTTGGAAAGCGTGTTTGCGAGATTCGCGCCGAGGTCGCTGAGGGAGAAGAGAAGGTTGCATATGGAGCAGTCGAGTATGAGGGTCGAGAGAAGGTTGGAGAAGGATTTGGAGAGACCGGATATTTGGAATTATGTGGTGCGGAATCAGGGGAAGGGGAAGGGAGAGGCGTTAGAGAAGACGGAACTGCATAGTAATGCTGCGTTGTTTATGATTGCGGGTTAGTACTTGAACAACGCCCTTTTCGGGGTTTTTGGGTGATGTGAGCTAATTTTTGATAGGAACCGAGACGACGGCGACGGAGCTCAGCGGCATGACGTATCATTTACTCAAGAACCCAGCCAGGATGGCGCGTTTGACAAAGGAGATTCGAACTGCGTTCAGCTCGCTGGAAGATATCAATCTGGTCAACATCGCGCAGCTTGAGTATCTGAACGCGGTTATAGAAGAAGGACTAAGGATCTATCCACCAGTTTCCGTTGGGTTGCCTCGTTCCGTGCCCGAGGGCGGTGCCAAGGTGGGTGGCATGTGGTTGCCTGGAGGGGTGAGTTACCTTAATTCTGCATCTTTTTGCGTGTTGCCTTGGAGGATTCCTGACTCATACTGCTATAGACTGTTGTTTCGCTTGCCCAGTATGCGGCTTATCACAGTGAACGCAATTTCAAAGACCCGGATTCGTTCGTTCCCGAGCGCTGGATGCTGGAAGGTCAGAAGGAGTACGGATCGGATGATGCTCGCGCTTTTGTTCCCTTCTTGCATGGACCCAGAAATTGCCTGGGGCGAAAGTGAGTCTACCCAGTCACCCAACCATCCCTTGAAACGGTTTGTTATCGCCAGTAAGAGGTATGAAAATGATAGGACACTGACTCTCCGTGCGCTAGTCTGGCCTATCACGAGATGCGACTTGTATTAGCTAGTGTTCTGTTGAACTTCGACCTCGAGCTAGCTGATGACACCGTCTGGACTGATCAGAATGTGTATCTTCTGTGGGACAAGAAGCCCCTCATGATCAAGTTGACCGCCGTTGGATAGTAAGAACACGGTTTTAAGGGGAAATTTCACAATGCAAAAAACTCTCTTTGCTCCCCCCCCGCTATTTACTGCTCCTTGTGCTATAAGAATTTGACCAACTTGCGTATATTTATTCAAGCTTATCACGCGAATGTTTCGACACGGTTTCTACTATGACTCTAATAATATCGCGAAGATCTACCATCCAGTTTCTTAAGCCCGCCATAGGAATTTTATTTTCCATATGTGCTCGAAAGGTGTTGAAGCATTTTGACACACTTATATAATTAGCGGAGCTTAGCCGTAGAACAAAGATACTTCGTCCCGCCACCACTAACAGGGAGGACGGCCGACCCGCACCGGACAGACCCTTGCCGAAAGGCGTGAAGGACCTTTATGAGAATAAACTATATATGAGCGGTTGCTATGATCACTAGATGTATTTGATGTACATAATGGAGTACGCTCCATAGCATGCTAAGCTACAAGAATACTATTACATATCTTCTCTCTGAGCATAAACACCCAAAAAATAAATAATCGCGTGCATTGAAAAGCGAGGCGGATTCTAAAGAGTCCGATACAGCGCCTATTTATCTAAGTCCTCTAAACTCCCCAGTACAGACCTAATCCGGTCTTTCCAACCCCGAGGGAGAGCCCTTGAGTTCTGCTTCCCTAAAATAGTTTGTTTTATCCCTGTCACTCCTCCGACAAGCCCTTACCAGGAGCCGCCCAGCCGGGGTCACGAAACTAATGGCAGGATAACGTTACATGAATTCAGCGCCAGTGCAGTGTCATTTTGAAGGAAGCAAATGAACAAAATGACGGGAAATACCGCTCGAATGGGGTCTAGCGAGGAAAGATCCAGTTCTATTCTCTAGACCCACAAATCCACTCGTCTCTCTATTTCGTAGAGGGGCCGGGGATCAACATAAATATATACTTTGCAAATTCGCCACAACAAAGCTTCGCGCATATTCTAGATCAAGTGACAAGACTTCTACTTGCGGAATTACTTAGATAATTGCTAGTAGTCAAGTCACTTCAGTGCTATTGTACAAACGGCGTTACACTTTGCAACCCGCCCAGGAACAGGACCCGTTCCTTTCTAATCCATGCGTAACCTGCAGCGGCCGCACAAGATATCTCTCACTTGGATCCACCCTTTGCGCCAGCTTCTTTCGCAGCCTCACCGCCTTTCGCGAATGTGCCGTCCGGATTGCGTCCTTCATTAGAGACGTCGCTTGCCTAAGTTATGGTCAGTAATGATCAACAGCAGAATCAATACCAGAGTCTAACAACTTACATGAGCACTATCGCTACCAGCACTTGTGGAGCTAGAAGTGTTTCCACCACCACTAGCATGACCACCCTTAGCAGCTATCTCACGAACTTCCTCCTTCGGGCGGTTAGCGAAATTGCCGGGGTTGGTATTGTCGGTGCCTGTCATTGCGCCGGTTTTTTGTACTACTCAAGTGTAGAGCACTGATTTAGAGTGGAGGAAATTAACTTGAGGAGTCCCAGTTGCTTTGAGATTAACGATAGCGAGTTGAGGGCATACGAAACCTCCGCCAGTGGGCAAAACGTCTTTATACACAATTACCGCTACCTTGAACACGTATCCCTCTCCACCCAAGAAATCATCCGTTGGCATATATAACCCTCCCGTTGCGTATAGAATATTGAATAGTGATGTCAATAATTTGCGGATCTTGTCCTGTTAGTGAGAACGATTTACTCCTTTCAACAGGCGCTAGCGGAGGGGTTGTCTCGGCTTACGGAGAGATTACGCCAATCTGAGCAAATTGGTTGGTCTGTTTGCTCCGTTCGTCATAGGACACACCGGCCAGCAAGTGATTCTTAAATCAAAACAGCGCATGCTTCGAAATACAAGAGCCACTTCGTCATAGGACCTCGCGGCATCAGGAGGCACCTGATTCCCTGAAAGAAGATGTATAATTAATATATTATTACACTTGTTCACCCGGTTCAGAGCTTCAACTAGAGGTGATGGGTCGAAGACTCTAATGTATCCAGAAAGTCATACATACACTATAGGGACAAAGCCTATGTAATGCGGTGGAGGGTGAGAGCATCGGCGTTGAGAACCCCTAATTAATTTCTTTAATACTTAAATGGCAACTTAAACAGTGCTAACTTTTATCTTCGACTACAACTAATTTTACGATTGACGATGTCTCACCAGCGTGATATCCGCGCCGACGCTGCGCTTGAAGGTATCAATGATACTCCAGAAGATATCAGCAACCGGGCTAAAAGCCACAAGGCTAATCTAAGCAATCCAAGTATGCCTCGCGAAGCTCGAAGGCGGAGTGGTCTTCTGATTCCATGTCACAGAGGCCCGTGATTTTAACATCGCCGCATGTTGTAGCGCATTGCGAAGTTGTACGAGAGTCGTCAGGAAAAAGAATCGAGAGAGGGGCGCTAGACGCGCTGGTTGACTCAGCGGCAACCTCCCACGACTGCCAAGTCTGCTGACATAATTGATCAACAGCGTACCCGGGCAAAGCTTTTTCGAGCCCCAGCGGAGCATTTTTGGCTCCCGCTGCGGATCTGACAACGAATCCTAATGTGGCTCCCAGGTACGAATCTAGAATAACAGCATGTGGACGCTCTTAGCACACCTTGTATTAACAACAACCGTTACTCTTACATGTAAACCAACAGTTCTCTTTGCAAGCAAACATGCACCGCCTTCCCCAAATCGATAAAGTATTGCCATCAGCGCAAGCTCCTGGCAGGAGCGGCTCGGCCGTCTTTTCGCCACATGTGAGTGACCATATAAGGCTTATTCACAGATTACGATAATAATACAAGTGCAGCGGTGGGCTTACGCTAACGGAGGCTCTTTTCCTAAAAAGGATAGACTGTTTACAAGTCTGAGAGCACAGGTATCGTTTGAACATTATTATGGTTTCGACACAGCTGCGCATCTTTATTATGGTTTTCAGTGGTTACAGGGCCACCCTAAATGTCAAAAACGTTTAAAAAAAATCAGTTCCACTTGCCTGATTTAGTGATACACCTCTTATACATTATTGTATGTATTTTACTAGTAAATTTCACCTAGAGTGACATAATTGGATGTCATGACGTTATTGATTGTGAATCCCTTTTTCCATGTGATTATTCGTGGTACATATGTAAGGCTTTTTCATATATTTTTACTAAGTAACTATTGGATTTATTTGAAATTCCTAGAAAAAAAGGCACCATAGCAATCCTAGTAAGATTTCAAGTAAAATAAGCTGTGATTTTACTTGAAAATGATTCTTATACTATATATAGTGAACTAGAGGGAAGATTATGTATAGTAGGGGCAAGAGCAAGGGATATATATTAAAAAATCTATGACGTAGCTTAGATTTAGTGTACCAAATCATAGATGTTTTGTATTCTAAAATAAGTGAAATTACAGGCTAAATTTACTGGATTTTGGAATCCATTGCACTGTATTTAGGACCTTCCCCATCAGGTAATTAGGTGATTTTTTTAATCGTTTTTGACACCTGGGGTGGCCCTGTAACCACTGAAAGGCACCAATAAAACCGTCTTAACAGACTACACAGTGGAACGACTCCAATAACCTTCGCGAATATAGACTTGTGGATACAGCGAAGTTGAGGTACTGATAAATTTCCTATTACAGCGGCTGTTTCGCTTCGCTTGGATGGACATTATCATACTACTACCGTTTAAGATGGCACGACAACTGCAGTATTTGTAGGAAAGGCATCTTCAGAAATATGCTTCATGATTTGAATCAAAGTCTTGTCGTTGCTTAACGAGGAAAATGCGCAGCGGAAGGTCCTCACGCAGTCCAGCAAGACCTTCAGGAGCTGCATCAGAACAAGAAAGACCCCAACGACCAGCGACGGTACTCTGCTGATGTTAAGCAGAATACCTGCGAGTAGTGATATTCCACATTCGAAGAGAAGCATGAAGAGGACGTAGATATTTTGATGGCGTAGACGCCGCTCAATGTCGCTGAAGTCTTGAGCCAAGGCATAGTATCGACGTATGCGGCGAGTGTGTTCGACTGTGTGTGTCGTAGCAGATTTCGTCATAACCTCCATCCATTCCAGGTAGAAGTATCTCTGGACGAGCGATGCGTTTCCGTCGTCGTCAAGTGCGACACCTTCCAGGCCATGGTCCTGCATACTTGATACGGAGAAGGCAGTATCTGCACGCAAAAGGGCCGAGTGTTTGCCTGAGATCCGCCGATCAGCAAAAAAGCTTTCCTCGTGATCATCATGTCTGGCATCTGCAGAGAGATCAGCACCGGTACAGCACACGTTGATGATTTTTAAATTTTGGCAATGCACCATAGTAGATTTCTGCTGCAGCGAACAGCGGCAGTATCAGCAGAAAGATAGGGAAAATTTGACCGAAGCCCATGGATGTATCCACTTCGACAATTGCTTGATGTGATACCTTTCGCGATTGATCCGGCTTGCTCATCGCATAGATTGTCCTATCGATTTGATGTGCAGCAATTGACTGGGTGAAGCCGTAGGAAACCATGAACATGATTTCGGGTGCTGCGGAAAGAAAAGACTGACGATAAAGGTCCCAAGCGTGAGCGAAGATATGCAAGCACCTTCGCCATCTTCCAGAATTGGGGTCCTGAATCCGCACCAAGTGCTCGCGTCTCAAGACGACTACGTCGAGACTTGCAATGTGCTCTAGGAAAGACGATCTATAAGACGAACTCACTTGGCTCCAATCGATGAATTTCGCGGCTCGCAGGCTGCAGAACTTCCAAACATAGAAAGCAAGATAATACCCGGCCGATAGGATTTTGTTCCTCTTTCGCAGTGACCAGCAAATGCGCGTCAAATAGCTTTTAAGGACCCATATTCCCGTGGTGAGAAGCGACATCAAGGACAGGATTTCAAAAGAATTCATTCCTCCACTCAAAGAACCAAGGCTGCCCATTTCAGGATGCTCAAACAAACACTGCACCGGCACGCTGTCGTCGGGTTTGTTGGTCGCAACACCCAGGAAATACAAAAGCAAGACCAGGAAACTTAGCATACCAAAGATCCGCCAGTTCCGCATAGTCTTGTGCGAGATTAGATAGTCTTGTAATACGTCGAGAGTCGCAAGGTGAGTAATAGCCGAGAACCAGGCTAATGTAAAGGCCATATTAAAGTCATAGGTAGTTAAGGTATGTTGATTTGCGACCGTTCCTATAAGAATCGCGAGGCCGGTAACGAGCTGTTGATCGCTGAGAGCGAGAATGAATCGTGTAAAGACTTGTTCGCGTTGTGTGCGAGACAAATCCGGGCGCCGAGGGGAAACCTTCATCCTCAGAATCCAGCAGATCGCCGCTTTTGAATTGTATGAGAAGGTAAACAGCTGGTTCACGATCCTATCGATGTTCACCAAAGAGATGATTGCGTAGTCTGTTTGCGTAAGATACCAGTTGGGCACTGATTTGGAGAGATAGCCATAAGCGATGGTCAGCAGCGTAAGGAGCGCAGTGCAGAAGAATGCTCGAACGACCTAGAGACATCAATTTGTGCAAAAGAGTAGAGACGCAACGTACGCACACCGTAGCCGACAATATCTGCGCTGGCGGTGATATGGTCTGTAGCCGTACAATTCAAGAGGCTTCTGGAAGCCATGGCGAATACCTAGCGTTAAGCAGTCTCAGCTTTGGGATGATATACTACAGTCCAATCGCACGAGAAGGATTCTGGAAAACTCGCCAACCTTAGGTCCGATGTATACGAGCAAGGACACGACACACTTCGCAACGAGCTGTCGGCGCACAAACCCGTGGGGGAAGGCTGTTATGTTCCAGCTTGAACTACGAAGTAAAACATAGCCAAAGCCGTTGAGCGTCGCGGTGAACATAAAACACTACACTTTCGCCCACTCTGCGTCCGAGATATATACGCACGGACATGACACTGTACAAACGGAGTTGTCGGCGCAGAGTCTTGAGGGGGAAGGTCGTTCAGTTTCAACTTGACCCATGAAACGGAAGACGGCCAAATTCGTTAAGCGTCGTGGTGATATAAAACACTACACAGATCTAGGGTGGGGTGCTGCATCAGAAATCAGGGGTGTCATCAGTCAACAAGAAGTAAAGGGAATTTTGTAAGCGTGGAGAGAGATCAGCAAGTTTTCCGGTGACAGTATCGAACGGAGGACGGCAACGATGCGACATAACGTAGCCATTGGTCAGCACAAGCGCGCTATTCCAGAAAGGATAAAGCGTCAGGCGTCACGTAGCTTGATAAAGACCAGCTCGTCCTGCCTAGTTATCGCAACCACGCTCAAGGCTGAGCTCGATGCCGCATCACCACCCCGCTGCGCCGGCAGCCATGACCTGCCTGCAGCCTTCTTCTCAATGCGCATACAGGCTCACCAGATCACAGCAGAAATCACAGTTGCCGCGCATCTTCCAACGTATGGATGGCGATACATCGCCTCGGTCTTATAAGGCTGTCGGGTGACGAGGGGGACGATGACCAAACCCGCTTGAAGTAATCAGCATGCTTACGAGTGATATGAAACAATCGAAAGCAATTCTGAAAGTGATATCGCCACTAGCTGTGGGAAGGATGGCCGATCCGCTCCTGCCCTGACCTTGCGCCGGAGGCGATGTTGCGAGTTGTCGTTAAAAAATGTGAAAATGCTATGCTAGTAATTATGGGTGGGGTGCAGCAGGGCTCCACGGCGGGAACTAAAAAGCGCGTTACCAAGCGCTCTGACCATGTCGCGCATACCGGGTTAGACCTTAGGTAAGTGCCTGACAGAAGCTTGGCACGTAGCATGCCCCGGCAACCGACCGCTAGAGCAATGCACGCGTGGTGCAACGGACTCTTTTGTCTTTGTTGATATTGAGACTTGCACGTTTCCCCCTACACATCGACAACCGCCATTCCCTCTTCCTCCATTCTCAAGGCCATGACCTGTGCAGACGCATGGCTGGCCAACGTCCGCGCTGCCGGCGGTGACTCAGAGCCGCCGCCCAACCCAACAATCCCCGCCGAGTATCTGCAGAAACCACGCAGACAGCCTGTACCTGCTGCTTACCTCGTTCCCCCGCCCTCCTTCGCACACTCATCACTCGCTCCACTGAAACGACGACGCGCCGCGCTCTCCGAGATTGAATCTCCGAACCAGAAGCGACAACGAGCTCTCAACGTACCAGGGCGCAAAATGTCACAGAGCTCACGGTCGCCAACAAGAAAGTCGAGTAGGCAGGCTGGGGCACGGACTACAAAGACAGAGGCGCTAGC